>JANSTT010017450.1:0-46998 GCA_026745375.1 Platyura marginata
CATGACAAATTGAGATAAAATGTATTAAGAGGGATGTCTAATGGGCCCATATATAGAGGCCTAAGGAATTTCGGGCGTCTTAGGACGCCCGCCCTCACACTAACTAAACTAAACTAACTCTCGACGTAACTTACCGTATCGTTCATTGTGACTTCCCGCCCGTAACTTCTATGGAAATGCATACCTACTAGCTTGACATTATTAATATTTTTGAACGGAAAGACGTTACGTTACGTCGCATTGTACTAGCAGCTTTACTTGAATACATACGGTTACGGATCAAATGTGTCATAAATATCGTCTTAAATAATTAAATAAATGTCACATAATGTCCATAAACTAACTAAACTCTTCAAACATACTTTGTGTTACCAAAAAACTGACAAACAATATTTTAATTTATTCTTAAGCTTTTCTTTATAAGAAAGTTTTAGTGTTTTTTTTTTAAGTTTTATTACCGTACCAAATGTGCAAAGCTGAGAAATGTGCATGCAAATTTCAGCGAAAGTTTTTCTTAGTTTTGTTTGAGCTTAACTTATAGAAAACCTTCCATTTCATTTTACAAATACTTACAGCAAATCTTCGCCTTCTATATAGTATGTACCTTATTGAGAGGGGGTGGGGGGGGGGGGGAGGTGGCGGTGGTAGAGAAAAGAAAAATCAATCAATAGAAGCAAAACATAAAAAGGAAGAAAAACTATATATATGTAGTTAGGGAAAAAAAAAGTTTGGATAAAAGTTTTTTAATAAAGTTACAAAAACGTTTTCCTCTTTATTGGAAAGTCAAGACGTATGAATGCATAGAGAAGAAATTCCGCTATTTTTATAAAGTTAAAGAGGTGTCTAGGATACATCATAGCTTTAAGGACTTTTCTATAACTATGTACAGTACATATATATATATATATTACATTGTGTATATATTGGAAATACATATTTACCTATACATACATACATACATATATGCGTCTATGTATCAATATATATGTACATTATACAAGTATATAATACATATGGATATCGAAGTTGAATGCCTTATTTGGTACATCATATTATTATCTTCGTTATATTGAAGGTAGAGCATGAGAGCATCGCAAAATGCTCTTGCTACTGACTGCTTTTTGGTGAATCTCCGGGAATACAGTGCTTGGTAACATAGCATGGAATATGTGCTATGTGTATCTCTTGATAGCACTATTCCCATATACAAATTCCCACCATCTCTCATTCCATTTGCGATGGTTTTATTTTAGCATTTTCTTTTTTTTTCTTTTTTTTTTCATCTTATTTTATTCAACTCCACTCTTGAAGCACACAAATTCATACATACAAACATTGTATATATGTAGAGGGCGAACATATTCGTAGCATTATATAGATATAGAACCAAAAAGAACATTTCGGTTGTGAGTGGAATTTTGAAAACTGAATAATGTGAAATATATACATAGTTCGGGAATATTGTATCGCATGTGGTATGGATACAGAGAGAGAGCAATATTGTGTGGAACGATGGGTATTTATATACATTATCAAACAAGTCATTCAACGATTTGTTAGACCGACACCACTGATCCATCATATAAAAGACGATGATTTTATGATTGCCAGTATAAATACATAGTGGGGGGTTGAGTGGTTATAGGTTAAATGTATAGATTATTTTAATGGCATGGCAATTGATTGTACGCGACTACGCGTTTTAATCAATAGCAAATATATTTTGTCAATACGCTACTGTTAAATAAATTTCTTTTTAAATTAAATGTACAAATTAATAAAGTAAATTGGTAAATTATTGAATTCTTGAAATATAAAGTGTTGCACATGGACCGATATACATACTGTCATTTTAAAGATTTTTCTCAAGGATTAATCCCAAGTAGCATTTATTGATTTCAAAAAGGTATTGTATATTAGGGTGCATCGAAAATAGAAATTTGGATATTAGGACATTGTAGTTGTGGTTGTTCGTGGACGGAAAATAAGGGGGCTAAGTAAACCTACGGGGCTTCCACACTAAACTACCCTTCGCTTCATTTTTTAAACTTTTTCCTAACCCTTCTCCCACTTTTCCCCACCCTTCCCCCACTTTTCCCCACCATCCCCCTACTTGTCTACACTCTTTTCCTTACCCTTCCCCTACTTTTCCCTCACCTTCCCCCACTTCTCTCCACCCCTCCCCCACTTTTCCTTTCTCCTCCCCCACTTCCCACCCTTACCCCACCTTTTCCCACCCTTTCCCCCCCTTTTCCCCACCCTTCCTCTACTTTTCCCCACCCTTCCTCTACTTTTCCCTTCCATTTCTCCACTTTTCTTCTCACCTACTCCACTTTTCCTTTCCCTTCCCCCACTTCACACCCTTACCCCATTTTTCCCACTCTTTCCCCATTTATCCCACCCTTTCCTCACCTTTTCCCCACCCTTCACTACTTTTCCCCATCCTTCACTCACTTTTCCCACCCGTCCATCACTTTTCTCCACCCTCCATCATCATCACCCCACCCTGCCCCACTTTTCCTCACCCTTGTACTAAAATCGTACACTGTAAAGGTAAACTCTCTAGAATGGGTTAATTTATGCTTCCACTCTGTATAAAAATATAAAACTAATTCGTAAATAGTGTGTAGTACTTTTTCGTCGAATAATATTACAATATTCCTACAATCAGCTCTATTCTGGTAAACATGGTTATAAAATATGACCCACGGCATAAACAAGAAATTTCTCCCAGCAAATAACCCATTGGTAAAATATTCAAACCTTTTTCGCATTCACGTAATCATGCCAGGCATAAAATTCGCAACGCATGCGTTTTTGTCGAGATTTCAGTGGATTTTGTTTTATCTGTCATTGTTATTAGTGAGTTTGGAAAATTTCATGGAAATTAAAATGGAGAAAACTTTAAAGGTAAATTTAAATAATTAATTTTGCTTAGATAAATAAAATACTTTTGAAACTAGTGCCCTTTCACCTAAAATTAAACTGAAAATGAACGTTAATGAACGCTTAAGAAATAATATTAATAAACGCGTCAAAATGTGGCCATTTTTAAAGTGTTATCATATTTCAATGTTTTTTATAAAATTAACAATGTAAATAAATAGAGTGTGATTAAAAATAGTATTAATAAAAATAATAATTAATAAAAATGTCGTAAATTAAGTTGAGGAGAAGAGAAAAAATTGAGTTCAAAAATGTTGCTGTAAAAAGCGGTCATAGAATTACTCTTTATAAAAATAGTCAGAAAATAGTTCTTTGAGATATTTTTAATCATTATATTAGCAAACATAATAAATAAATTCAGTGTAAAATTAATGAAAATATGACATCAAATGAATGGAAACAATTGTGTTGTTTGTATAGCTAGATGGGTCATAAAAGAGTATTAACCCTCATCCTGTAAGCAAAAAAATAACGAATTCTGTTTTTTGCGCAAATTTTGCCCAATACAATTTTATTACATTTTGTTACGATTTGTTAGAGTTAACACAAGTTATTCCTGTATTTAAATAAATTACATTTGTTACATTTTGTGTTATACTCGTACTTAGTGCTGTTAAACAAATTTGCCTCTGGGCAAAATTTGCCCAAAGTACAGGATAAGACCACCTCGAAATACTGTTTTAAATTCTTTATTCCTGAATACTATTTTTGCTATGACGTTTTTGATATTTCATATGATGGCGGGCGTTATTTTTAACCCTGTTTACCAAAATAGCGCTGAATATGGAATTATCGACTTTTTATTTAAATCGATCCAAACATACAGTTTATCCAGCAAGCAACGAGACATTTATGCTATTAGTACATATGTATATGTACATATTTTAGATGTCTCCCTAAATGGAAAAAAAAATGGTTGGAGTTTAATTTCCGCCATCATACACAGTTTGTCACATAAATATAGAGACATTTTGCATTAATTTACAAAATCATTTTTAACACTCATCAGATTCGAACCAAAAACATATTGGATACCTAAATTCTATGGTTATATTTCTTTTTTTATTTAAGAAAAAGGAAGGCTAAGCTCCAATACGCTCCGTACAATGACGCAATAACAAATATTTACACTCGCCTCATTTAATGATTTTTTTTTTATTTTATGAAACTGCGGCCTTTAAAGTTATAATTCAATTAAATATGAGTAGGCATTACTTAGTTTTTTTTTTTTTTTTTTGGAAAAATCGAAATGCCTTAGCTAACACGATTTTTTATAGATTTTACTAAAAGCCATATGGTATAAACGAACAAACATAAATATTTTAACAAAAAAAAAAAAAAAATCAAACAATTTTTCCCACAAAAGCCACTTGAGTTTTCCACAGCAAAATCCACAATATTTTCCCCATCTCCGCCTCTATATCTATATATCTATACTATAAAATTACGTCGGATCTATACCGTTTTTCCAGCACAAGGATCCAAAGTGTATGGCACGGCGCGGTGTACGGGTGGGTGACAACAGCGTAATAAATATAATAGAGTAACAAATCATTGGTATACGTGAGAAGGAGCTATGAGAATTTTCATTGTTTGTATGTGTTTGTGTACTGCTTGTACATTGTGTGTGATCAAACATGTATCAATGTTTATATATTATACGATGTTGAATGGAATTTGTATTTTTATTTGTGTTCTGCTGTTTTAATGGTTTTGCATTGCACAGAACTCTCTTCGGCGGCTATACAGTACTATCGGATGGTATTTTGTTGATATGTTATGCTTGGTTAAGGTGGAACTTGGCGTGCTTAATGAGGTAATTATTTGGAAAATTAAATCTATAAATTTTTAGATTAAAATCGTTTTTTTTTTTGAACAAAATTATAGATACACAAATATGCTATGATATTTATTAACCATTGCAAACCACCTCAAAAACTATATTTAAGTGAGAAAATAATCATAAAGTTTGCAACCCATGTCAATAATTTTCTATCAATACATAAACGAACCCAACCAACAACGATAATGTTTTCCCATTTAGAAAACTTAAGTGAACTAAGTAACCCCTAATTCGGTTCTATTATGACCTCTTTGCTATTTACCGCGCAGGGCCTTTTGCAGTGTACCAAACTAATGTGTATATCTCTTATATAACCAAATCCAATCTCGCCTACTGCTGATGGGTTATTTATTAGGGTATTCCTGCATAGTCAATTTCATATTGAGAAAATTCATGTCTTACATTTAATATAATATCGTTGACAAGTATAATAATTATTGGTGAGCCGTTGCAGTTTTATTGTTTGGGGTTAATGTCGGTGATGGTTGGTATCGTTCGTTGATGAGAGACGTAAGCGGAAAATACAAATGTAATTAATTTCCTCTGTTGGTACATTTTGGGGAAAATTCAATTTTAACAGAGAGGAAACTCTTGCAGATCCATCCAAAGTGTGTGTGTGAAGAAACATCGATAAGCAAGGGTGAACATTATTATCATTAAGTATACATTAATTAATTAAATTGATCAGAGATAAAGGAAATGTTGTCGTAGCTTGGATTTTATTACAAATACATACCTACATATACATATATTGGTATTGAAAACCAAAAGAAAAAAAAACTCTCCTTGGAAAATCCCATGAAAATATGTCTAATAAAATACAAAATTATTGTGATTCACTTGTCTATTATTGATTTCCATCTCATTCAAAGAACTGCAATAAGCGATCACTAAAGCTCCAAGTACACGTGCAAATTTTGGTACAAATATTTCCATGCGTAACGTCACACAAAAATACTTGCAAAGTTTGGCAAAGTCGATTTGCATGCAAAGTGAAAGATTTCGGTAGTCCACGTGCAAATAAAGTTGCAAAATTTATCAAAATTTTATTTGCATACAACGTCCTGAAAAATCTTGCAAATATTTATATTCGGACTTTGCAAGTCAAAAATCTTTTTTCTCTCAGATGTCAGAATGACTCGATTATTTTAAAAGTTGCTCAAGTCCCGTTAAAGAAGCAAGATATTCCACAAACCACAAAGCATCTATTATCTTGGTTCCTTCACTGGATTTGCAGCAATTTATTTTTCTCTTTTTAACCCTTTGAGACCTGAACTTTTATCGACTTACATTTATCGAAATTTTACACTTATTCTAGGTAATTTTTGATCGTAGAATCCAAATCTGGATCTTAGGTATTATATTATCCTTATATGGTCCTTGATTTTATGTGGCGATATATTTTGGCTTTACTGTAAGACATTTTCCTATCACTTCTAAGAGAATTAAATTGCCCCTTCAACATATGCATTTATAAAAAAAAACATTTAGTAAAAAAACGAGATTTTTGGGAAAAAATCCATATAGAGTCCAATAGTCTTTTAAACTTAACTGTTTTTTTCCTATTTCGTGTAATATTGCACCATAAAATCTAAATTAAAATGGCATTTTTTATATTTAACAGGAAAGTTAAGACTGATTTACACTTTCCACATATTAAGAAAAAATAGAAAAATTGTAATTGTCGTCGAAAATTTAAATAAATGCGTAAAATGTATACAGAAAGTCAATGGGAACATATGTTGCCGCCAGGTCTCAAAGGGTTAAGGTAATTTTTTTGGAAAGGGGGAAATTTCAGTGTTGAACGGGGACAAGGGGGATTTTGAGGCTAATGGAGGACTGTCCCTCTCAAAGTAGGACGTCTGGCATCCCTGGTTTACGCCTGTCGGCGAATGGTCGAATTTAGCACCCGAAGGTAATAGAACTGTCAATCATGAAATCAATGACGGATCTATCACCTGTCGCCGAAATGTAATTTACTGATTGATTTGATTTCTACAAATTTCTCAAAACGAATGATAATTTTCCGATCACAAAACTTTAATTTTTCCATGTGATCAAGTGAACAAGAGAATTCGATTATGCGACCTTAACAATTGTTTTTAAGTTTTTTTGAATTTTTTACAAAAATTATCTTCCATCATCAATTCCACTCGCAAGTGTGTACGTATGTATGTATTATAATGTGCGATGTATAATGTTTACATTAAGTTTTAAAAAAGAAATCAAAGTTTAATTGAGTAACTCAATATTATCCCAAAATAATTACATAAAAATAAGTTTTTTTAAACAAATTTTCAAATTGTTTATTTACATTATCCGAAAGAAAATCGTGTGCTAAGTCTATCTTGAAAAAATAAATAAATTTACGTGTGGAATAGAGTGTATCGTTGTTGTGTTTTTTTTTTACTGTTTTATTAAATTTTTTATTTTTTATAAACAGAAAAGTGTTAACACTGTATATCCAGGGGCGCACGCTGATAACATACTATTCACATATATATATTTTAAAATCTCTTCAAACTAAATTCCCGTAATATTAAAAAAAAAATATTGTTTTAAATAATGAAATTTTTTTGTTACAGGAAAAATAAAAAAAGAAGAGTAGCGATACAAAAAAAGGCTACTAAGTAAAGCTATACGGCTTCTATACTAAGCTACTCCTGGCCAGTGGCGGTACGTGAGAATTATTGATCCCATCATCATGGGACTATTTTTAAAAATAACTTACGTCATTTTGATGGAAGAAAATGAAAAAAAAATTGGCTGTTCACAGAACATTTTGACCGTTTTTTTGGCGTTTTTTTAAAAAGTGACCCAATTTTGAACTTTCTTAATAGTAAAGATATGGTTTTCAAACTTCGTATATTTTAAATTTTAAGCAGTTTTTGGCAAATTAATTTTTTGGCAAAAGTTAACCCTTTAAAGTCCAAGATTTTTTGAACATGAAAGGGAAACATTTTCAAAAAGTTACTCATCATTGTAAATACTTTTGCAAACTTTTCATATTTAAAAAATGTTAACCCTTTAAGGTCCAAACAGTACCTTTAAAGCGTTAACTTTTAAAAATAAATTAATGCACTAAAAACAGAAAGAATAACTCCCTGAATAAATTTGGTTATATTTTATTTTTTTTTATTATGATCTCCTCCTGCCTCCTATCAATCTCCTCCCTATTTCAATTGCTTTATAGTAATTTAGTATGGTGGGTCCTAAAGGGCTTAACGGTGGATCAAAAATGGTAACCTCCTTTTATGCAACACAAAAAAAATAATTTTTTTAATTTTTCTAAAATGAAGTTTTTTATAATTGAAAAAATAGCGTTTTTATTAGATTTGAAACGTAACCCTACTTTTCCTATGGATTCCGTGTTTTTTATAACGCAGCATTTTTGTTCAATTATGAAAATTTGTTTTGTTTCGTATTATTCAATCGTAATATAATCGATTTACATACGATGTGCAGTGTCTTGTACCGAATTCATTTTGCGGCTTACTTTTTTTCGGAATTCATAATAATATATGCAGATACAGTATGGAAGCAAAAAAATGACCCATTAACATTAAAAGTTGCACAAAAAAGTTTATCAGCTATTTAAACAAATTGTGTTCTTATTTCAACGGTAAGAACATCAACTTTTTGGTCATTATTTTCTGCAAACCAATTTTAATCTTTTATAATCATGACGAAGATTTTAAATCAAAATCAAAACAATCTACAAGAAATTGTTCAATAAATGTAAGAAAGAGCGAGATGTAACAAACATAGTGTACAAGTCAATAAAATATCTGGAATAGTTATGTGAACCAATAAAATTGTTCAGCAAGAACAACATTTACTACAAAAAACAATCAGACAAGGTGAATAGGTGGTGAGTGCTGGTTAAACAATTCAACTCAAATCGTAAGTTTTTTTATTATTTTCTTTTTAAATTAAATAAGAAATGGTTTTTGGGGATAAGAATCGTATATTTGTATTCGTTATTCATAATTATCAAAGTACAGTAAAACTTCGATTAACCGTCAGGGTCATAATCCACCCATAACCATATGAACAAATGATAAAAAATACATGAATTGGAAATATACTCTGCACATACATACACCGAGACATCGATTTGCGTCCTTAATTAGTTCCACAGCCGCAAATCGAAACGACGCAAATCAAAATAATCTACATAGGATAGATAATATAATAATTCTTTTAATGCGTTCCACGAAAAACAGCAAAATAAACGACGTAACTTCGAAAATGGTGCAAATCGAGGTCTTAGTGTACTGTATTTTATTGAAAATGTATATTGTCTGTTTCTGTAAAATAAAAGTTGCGTCGTTTATGCGTAGCAATGAATTAAAGATTATTTATTTTCATTTTAATCATTATGCGTTTCAATTTGGCTCAATTTTCACACTTTTGTGATATTATTTATTTATATGAGATCCATTATAAGAAATCCTATATGTAGTCCTAAAAGTCTTATCTATATAATGTAACGTCCCTCAATGGTCGTCACATACATATAATGTATCTTGTATTAAATTATTGTTATATCTAAAGTAAATGTTATGTTTAAATCTATTTCCTGTCCCAATGTCCCATACACCATCCATGTGTGTATCAACTTCAATGTTAATCCCACGGTATGGAATTGGCTGGACTGGATAAATGTAGACGAGAGGTTTAGAGAGTGTATTCCTAACCGCCGAAGTGGCAAGAGTACTTTTTAGACCGCTAAAGCGGCAATTAATAAATTCACAATTAAATACACACAAAAAGTACTAACAGTTATTATCGCAAAACAATCAAAACACAAGGAACGAAGAAATGAGGAAATTCACACTATAACATAACTATAACACACTAAGAAGAAAGAACATTCGAAACACAAAGAACAACATTTGGAACACAAAGAAGAACATTCGCAAACACAGATAAGTAGACGAATGCACGTGCCAACGAACCACAACATTTTCCAACTCGCGGGGAAATTTTTGAACTATATTTTTCTCATAGCGCTCTTCTCCAACATTATTTTCCATAGAACTTTTTTCGAAAAAATTAACCCTTTATTATTTTGTTTGGCAAATAATGTTGGACCTTTAAACGTTAACATTTTCTAAAAAATGAAAAATTTATGAAAGTACGAATATTTACAATTAAATTCTGAGAAAGGTGAGTAGCTTTTTGAAAATTTTTCATTGACCCTTTCATGTTCAAAATCTCTATATGGATCAAAAAACTTTAATTTAGTTTATGGTTATAATAAGGCATTTCATAGGATTTAATTTTCACACTTATTATTTTGCACATCTTAAACCCTTCTCAACTTTTGCAATCCATATTTTCAGAAAATATTAGCATTTAAAAATAAAGAATAATAGGAGAAATTACTGAATTTTGACTTTTTCATACAAAATATGCCTTACACTTATTTTTTTGTACACCACTGTAAGTATAATTACTGAATTTCGACTTTTTCATACAAAATATGCCTTACACTTACTTTTTTGTACACCACTGTACGTAAATGATAAATTATTTACAAAATTCGAACATTTTAGAATTTTTCGAACAGGCAAACTTCTTAACCGAAATTCAGTGGCCTATCTGTTAGTATACATAATACAACATCTGTACTCAGGATGTAAGGAGATCGATTCTCCCCATCCCCAGAAATATTTTGCACACAATTTTTATTGTGTAAGATTACAATTCATATCTTAATTATAGGACCATATCTTTAATTATATAAAATTAATTAAGCACATTATTATCAAATTGAAAAAAATTATTACAATTTATGTGTATCTTCAAGATTGCAAAAAAAATTTAGAAAATTACATTATCAGATTATTGAATGACCCGTTTATTTTAAAAGTGGCCTAAGTCTCCAGTAAAGGAAGCAAGTTATTCCACAAAGCATCTATTATCTTGGTTCTTTTTCTCTATTTGAGATAATTTTTTGTTGTTAAAAGGGGGACATTTTAGTGTAGAAGGGGGAGGTGGGGAAGTCTGGTATCCCTGTTCACCCTTCTTAATTGTTACTTTTTTTTTCCTTAACCAATAATTTATTATTACTAATAAATTTCTATGTACAGCAAGAAATGTATTTATTTTTATTCTTTTCAATTGAATGAATATTTTTTTTTATAATGAAATTTTCAAGTGGATTCTCACAATTTTGATCGCATCGCATATCACCCATAAATATGTACTGTACTGTAGTATGCTTGCATATAGAGAGATGTTCATAATCAAAATATTACACTTTCCCAAACCAAACATGAAACAATTACAATTACAAACTCCAACAGTGAAAAAAAAATCATATAATACTCTGAAATGAAATATGGTATTTACATAGTCCATTTCATTCCCACTTCACTACATGGGTAACCCCGACCTTCCGTTTTAGAATGAAATAAAGACTCTGTCCCCGCGTGTATACTCTTTTAGCTTGATTATGCTTTGGCTGCTGTTGTTGTTGGTATTATTATTGTTGTTGTTGTTGTTGCTGTTACTACTGCTGCTGCTGCTACTCACACTGGAAAATTCACACTCATTTTACCAAACATCACTCGCTCTTACACCAAAAATGTTAAAATACCCATCCATTTAAACACACACACACACTCACCCAAAGCCATACACACCCAAGTACTTCTGCCAACAAATTGATACGAAAAAGTGTTGTTGATTTTTTTTTCTCGTTGTTCCTCTTTCGTTTCATCGTACACCCTGTGTGCATATGTGTATATTCGTACAGTCGCACCGGCGCGTATACACTCTATTTTATTGTATATCCATGTCGGACGACATTTGTGCGACTTCTCACCGATTTTCACCGAACAAACAATTGGATCATTTATTTTCTCAGTTCACTTTTGACGTCGATACTTGAAACGTCGTTAAAGGCGGTGTTGCGTGATTTGAAGACAAAAAAAAAAAAGTTGTGAAAAAAAACGGAGATAGTAATTGTGTGTTGTGAGAAAAATCGGAAAAAAAACACTTTGAAATTATCAATGAAAACTACAAATTCTGTGTGAAAATTATGTTTGTGTGTTTACACTAATTGGGGATTAATGTGATGATACATAAATCAAAATTATTTGAACGGTGTGGATATTTTGTGTGTACTGTCATTTGAGGACAACAATCACATTATTTCAAGTGATAAACAGTTTCATTCATTTGTTCATTGGTAGTTCTTGACAGCACTGGATTATGTCAATGACAATGTTATTATCAGCGTAAATGGTGCGTTTTTGGATAATCTTTAATTTTATTTTTTGTTATTTGTTTACATATTTTTTAATATACTTTGCTTTCAGTAATTTTAAGTTGAGTTGACATTAATTTGTGTCAATTAAAATTCTTCTTTTATTTATTTTTTTTTTGTAGGTTGTTTGGTAGATACATTTAACAATATATTTTGAAAACTTATCACCAAATTTACTTTAAAACCAAAAATAATGAAAAATCGGTAAAACAATTTTTATATATGTATACATATACATATATATAAAAAACAAACACAAGATCAATATGTCACCTCTACGTAATTCATCACCAATCATCATCATCATCACCATTACTTTAATCTTCTTTCAAAATTGACTAAATATATTATAAAACGGCACAATATTTCAAACATACTTAATACACAAAAAAAAAAAAAAAGTACATATAAAAATGCAGCTGCACTACACATTGACAAAAATAATTTTTTTTTTTGGGTGCAAGTTTAAAGGGGTGTTCAATTCAGCTTTAATAACGACAACAAGAAATTTATGAAATAGTGTTTTTTTTCTTCCTCTTTAAATTATACTATAATTTGACAATTTTAAAATATCACCCAATCCTTTTTCGGTAGTTACCAAAAATTCATTAACCTGTATGTATTATTAAACAGTGAACCATCTTATCGTATGTATAAAACCTAATCCATAATAGTGTGTCAGGTGGAAGAGTCAATGGATTCTAAACTACTTTTGTTGTTAAAATTCAATAATTTAATGGGGAAAATGGAATAGAATGTAATTGCCAGTGTAGAAGTGAGATTTTATAAGATATGGTTGACTGTTGAAACAGGTACCTATAGGAAGTGTTTTATGTAGACAACGAAAGTTTAGTACCTTTACTTATATTTGAATGAAATAATCTTTGACCATTCTCAGGATTCGCACTAATGCGATTTTTTTTCTTGTATTTTAAAACAGCCTTTTAAAAATGGTTGGAAAAAAAAGATAGATTTTTCAAATATTTTTTTTGTAATTATTGACACTTATTTTATTATTGATTTACTTCTACAAGAAGGAACTCTGCTTTTTCGATTAAATTTTGAAAATATCAAATGTGAATGTTTGCGATTTATCTACGTTTTGGAAATTTTCAATCTTAAAAATAAAAAAAAAATGTATTACTAAGTCTCACTCAGCTTAATACACGATAACTCAAAAATGCGTTGAGCTAGAGACTTGAAATTTTTGCAATATTTTTTTTTTTTGTGAACGAGCTGCTTGGTATTGTAAATAGGCAATATTGTGGTGTCTCGCATTGAGTCATCATTGACTCTTAGGTAACAAAATAATAAATATTAATTGAGTTCATTACATATTGTTTTTGTTGTTTGAATAAGTTCCGTATATTGGTCAATCCAGAGTCGACGATGGCAAGTTTTTGCTAGTAATATTTTAATGTTATTATTTGTCTTGGTTTGGAAGTTAAAACGTACGGTAATCTAAGCCTGGATTTGAAATTGAAACGTGCGGTAATCTAAACAGTCTCTTTCAACGACATTAAGACTCAGACTATTTAATTTTCTTACAAAACTTGATAAAAAGCAATTGATCTCTTGTTCGAGATAAACAACAGATTTTTATAGCATGAACTGAATGTATTTATGATGCACTAAAGAATCTGTCGTCTGGTAGATACTTTAACACTGATAATCTTATTGTTATACAGGGTGATCAAATTCAAGTTCTCTATGCTGGCAACACTATAAATCAGCTGTCAATAATCACGCATGTTCAAAGTGTCAAATATAAACTTCCAACAAGATATTTAGAAAATGGATCGCTTAACTACCGCTCACGAGTTGTTCAATTGTTTTACAGAAATAACAATTATGTACCAACTGAGTTCTAAAGCTGTTGGATTTTTTTTTTGTGGCATTACGCTAAGAGTCGTGTCCATGCCCACAAACCCGAAATGTTGGAGCACCTAAAAACTATCATTCGCCAAGTGATAGCCGAGATACCGACTGAAATGTATGAAAAAGTTCACAAAAATTTCCTCCAAAGGATCGGCTGCTGCTAAAGTTCCAGAGGCGGTTAAATAATTAATATTATTTTTCATAATTAATAAAAAACATCAAATGTTCAATTAATAGAAAAACCGTAAATTTCTGTTTTTTTAAAAAAAAGTTTAGAACTGAAGTTGGATCTTTATATATAGACCCTTTATATACGATCCAATCCCTTTATATACGAGTCCAATGCTCACATTTTTCAATATCGTCAATGATTTTAATTGATCGTTTAAACCACCTGATGGATTTAGTGTCCTATTAGTAAGAAATTTTCAAAAATAAAATTATAAAATTGATAATTTTTTAAAAAAATTTAGGAAGTTTTTCTCGATTGTTTTTTTATTTTATTTTAGGTTGGATAGTTTTGTACTTAGGAATAAAATAAATACAAATTCAAATACAATTTAACTTAAAGCAAATTATATAAAACTGTAATTTACAAATTATTGAGTAGGTACTTATATTCATATCTTCAATGTTTATGGGCATAATTATAAAGACCCGTTTCCACGTGTTAAATAATTTTGTTATTAACTAAATTTATTTAATTTTAAGTAAGTAGTTAAGTTAATGAAGTTTGTCCCAACGCCGGAACAAGTATTTTAGTTAAGTTTATAAGTCTAATCGTTTGATACAATCGCAATGCCAGACAAGACATAAGACATTAATCAGGTAATCTACGATTAAATGAAAATTGAAACTGAAAAGAATAAATCCAAAAAGTTGTGGGAAAAATGTGGATTCAAAGAAGAAACGAAATTGGTACAAGTCCTACTGTACCTAAGTTCACTTAACTACTAATCGAAAAAATAGAATAAATTCTATTCTATTTTCAACTTAGCCACTTAATTGTTAACTTGTTCCTTGTTACTAAACGTACTGTTTCCACGACTAAATTCACTTAAAGTAAGTTAAGACTTAAAGTATTTTTAACCTTAAGACTTAAAGTATTTTTAAATGGATGAACATACGCAAAATAACTATTGTACTTAATTAACGTCAGTAGGCTGATAGATAAAAAATAGAAGTCATAAACGGACCAAAATCATTTTCTGATCGAGGTGAGATAAAAGTCCTAATGTTGATTCTGCAAGAACTTTCACTGGCTTAGTTGCGGTGTCATCTAATTTTCTTTCTTCAATCAGAAGTCAACCAAAGAGTTGGCTTCATCTGAGTTAGATTAGATTAGATTTATATTTACGATAAGTTGTTCCTTATAGTCTCATAGCACCGCGATCTTTAAAGATCCTGTATTGGAAATGAATGAATCAATTCTGGAAGCACGTCATGATTTCTTTCGGTGAGGGAAAAGACGATACTTTATAATGAAGTCAGCTTTGGGCTAGTACTGCACATTCACAAAGGATGTGTTCCGTAGTGTCATCTTCAATATGGCATAATCTACATGTGTCATCTGTAGAGATTCATAGGCTCTTTAGTTGTTTGTTAAATCTGCAGTGACCAATGAGGAATCTCATCACTAGGCGAGTTAATTTCATATTTTCTAAAGTAGCTTCATTGTTAATTGTCTAACATATTAAGGCTACTTCTACATCCATTTCTTTACTGATTCCATAGCAAGTATAACATCCTTTGCTGTTTATCGTGTTCCTTTTAAAAGAATGACTGATCCAATTAAATTCACTTCTCGATTTACGGAGTCTGTGGTACTTTTTTTATTCTAAACTAAGTTCCCCTTCTTCACTAAATGGGAATTATTCAAATACTTATATAGAAAATTTCTTAATTATTATTATAAATAAACCAATTCACACAACCATTTTTGTTTTATCATCATTTTTAACCTACACTTTACTATTATTAGCGGGAAACTTTAACAATAAAATCATAAATTTAAAATTGTCAAACAACACGGAAAAGAAACCTTAGACAAGAAAAATCTTGAGCATTTTTAACGCTCATATCTTTTTTCGGACCTACTGTTTTTGGTTTGAAAAAAAAATTTAAAAAAGAATTAAATCGATTTGAAAGAGCAGGATCCATTTTTGGAGTACAAACAGTGTATGTATATACGAGCGTTATGGATTCATCAACGGAGATGCATTGACCTAAGTAATTCTTTTAAGAAACATTAGGTAGCAAGCACATAGTGTGCGAAGTGTCCTTTTTACAGATTATCACCAAAAATTTATTAACAAAAGGATCATTTAAGGTATGTTTGCTCTGTTCTTTCGTTGTTACATATACATACATATGTATGCGTATTCAATCTTGTAAATATTGTGGTTTTGTTGTTGTTGTTGTTGTTTTAAAACACGTGGTACTTTTGCTATATAACAACAACTTAACAGTACCATGACGATCAGTCGATTCAAATGTTTTTCGGCTCAAGGGAATTTTTAATATTCATGTAAAAAAGAGAAATGGTCAATTACTTATATAAGTAATTGTGGTACGTACATATTGTACATACTGTCAAATTGACATTTTTGTAGATAATTTATTGTTGTTGGTGGTGGTTGGATAGGTAATACTGGTAGTGCGACAAAATTTCATGTGAACATTACAACAGAAAAAGAGATTCTACTTTTCGATTATAAAATGAATAAAAAAAAAATTAATAACAATAAATTTAAATTCACAACATAAGTACAACACCATCAGTTCATATAAAGAAATTTCACTTTTTTGTTTTTTTTTTTTTTCTTTATTTTAATTGTAAATAATTTATTTTGGATTTTTTGACCTGGTTAACGATTTTCATCATCATATGCGACAGAATGATATTTAAAAAAAGTACAAACCACTCAATAATACCAGTCGAGTTGAGTCCGAGCTATATGGGCGAATATAAATAATTAAACAAATTGTTTGAACATTTTTGTTCGGTATATAGAGGGGTAACCTTTGTGGATGTCAATTTTTTGACATTTGCTCCCATTTTTATTTTTACAAAATAGTCAAATAATACGTTTATTGACTTGTAAAGACAAACCTTTCATTTATAAATTGAATTTTCATTTCGAAAATATTATGTTTGTGATTACATTGCTCAATTTCGATTTGTTACCATCAATAAAATCATTGATTTTGTAATAAGTCTTTGCCAATATAACCTGTATTATATGTACATACAAATGGATGAAATGTCTGCTACCAATTACCTACATATTTTTATATATATATGGTATGCTAATCAATCATAGTAATATAGAGTTGATTACAATCTTGAGGAGATCCACAAGTGCACTTCTTGATTCATTATCAAAATAGATTTATTGACAAGAAATTATCGCTGATCAAATGGCCGCTCTTGTTTTTTTCTTAATGGAGCTCTAAATGAAGCTTCATATTCAGTATGGCTCCCATGTTAAATCTCTACTTATTATTCTTCTTCTTCCTAGGGCGCTACAACGTGGTGTACATTTTGGCCCGCTCAAAGAGCATTCACATCGGTTATTTTTTTTTAAACAATATGTGATGGCTTTTTTTTAATGGGATTATTTCAATTGTTAACACTCTAATTGCCAAATTCCAGGAATTTTTATTATTTTGCTGTTGCTTTTTCTCCGTTTCAAGAGAGAATATGTACATATACTTAGTATGTACATATACTTAGTACACATTATTTATTTCTATCTCCCTCTCTCTCTCTCCATCTCTCTCCCTCTCTCTCTCCCTCTCTCTCCCTCTCTCTCCCTCTCTCCCTCTCTCTCTCCCTTTCTCTGGTGATATTACGCAATTTTTATTGTCTTTGTGTACATTTTTATTGCATAAGAGAAAAATAGTCACTATAAACGATAGCTGGATTAAATTCTTCTTTCAAAATGGTCATTATAACCGATTTGTCACTATAAGCGGCCCCACTATATCCGATAGTTTATTGTATGGGCTCTAATACAAAACCAACCATTTCGAATGAAAATGGTCACTATATCCGGAATCACTATAAACGATATTCACTTTATACAATTATGAATTTTCAACTAAAAAGATTTTTTAATTTTTCAATGGTTCGAAATTCAAATTCAAAAAATATCAAGGGCAACCGCGCTTTTCAGTAAAGTAATGGTTCTAAAGAGGACTTTGCGGATTCGCACATCACTTGGGAATCTTTCGTATGTAATCGATATGAAAAAGTCTTAAAATTGCATCAAAGAAAATCGATCACAAAACCGTAGGTCTGCCACACACATACAAAAAAAGATATTCTATCTTGAAATCATTATTTAGCCCCTGTTCCCTCCGGAAATTATACACAGCATGATGTTGATAATTATAAATTACCGATGACTAACCGGTAATGCGTTAGATTAGTTACGTCATAGTTTTCGAAAAAAAACGTGTAAATATAAGATTAAATTTAATCTACTAAATAAGAAAACAACTTGACCGATTTTCATAATCTTTGTGTTGATGAGGAGGAAAATTTGTAGTAAATAAAAAAAATTTCAAAAAATTACTAAGTATTGCGTAACATTAAAAAAAGGCTGCCAAGTGAAAGCGACGTATATTAGAATAATGAGAAAATTGACATTTATTAGTGATTTTGCATGGAGGGTATTTTTGTTTTGTAGGTACTTATTTTTATTTTTTTTTTTTTAATTTTGTAAAAATTTACAATACCAAACAAAATGCCAAGTCTCTAGTAAGTTCAACACATTACACTTGTGTTATCGTGTATACAGGCAAATGAGCAATACTTACACAATTTTTAATAATTTTTTTTTGTTTCTTTACGATTTAAAATCTCCAAAAAGTGGAAAAGTCAATTTACTCTTAAAAACAGAGCTTCTATTTTATTTATCTTAGGTGTTATGTTACAAAATGCTCTTTTAATGAAAATATTCAGATGGCAACCTATAAAAACTATTCAAATAAGTTCTTTATACATACAAATGTATAAAAATCGTTTTAAGCTCTATCACAAAATTACCAATAACAACACTATAGTGCTCTTAAAAATAATCTGTAACGCCATTCACATAAATAAACTATAAATATAATTTCTATATGTATAATTTTCAATCAGGCAAATAAGCAAACACTGACTTAACCAATTCAACTAAATTTATATTACTTAAGCTGAATATTGTTCACATATCACATTAAAAATCTATTTATATGTTATAATTGCAAAGCGGTATAAGAATCACCTTCTATCAGAGTTTGGCGATCATCACACAGAATCGGAGAGAGAGAGCAATTAAAATTAATAAGAATTTAATTTAAAAACAAAAATTTAAAAAAAAAAAATAAAAACAGTGTAAATTTATTAAAATGAAATCTAATGGATATGTAGTAGAGAATGCTATGTAGTGTTCAATTTTCAGTGACAGAAAAAGGAAAATAAATTATATAAATAAATTTTACTTTATGGCCGATAGTAATCTTCGCAACATCGTTATTAATTAATTGCGATAATTTTTTCCGCACACACATTTTATTGATCGCTCGTGCTCTGTTTTTGTAATACATGCGGCGGCTCTCCTATGCGCGCTGTCACTCTTTTTCTCTCTCTTTCTCTGTCTCACATCGATTGGCATGCCAAATACAAATATATTTACAGTTTGGCTTAGCCAATAATAATTTTAGTGGTTCTATTATTTATAGATTATTTGTGGTTGTATAAAATACCTTACAATTTGAACGGAAAAAAAAATAATTTTTTTTATATTTCTGTGGTGATATTTTAAAGGTAAAGATAAGATTTTTGTATTGTTTTATTATGAATATGAATTTACTATCTCAAACCAATTGTTATCACAAATAGTTCTGTTTTTCTTGTTTAAATTGCTATCTTTTTTTTATTATTTTGACTTTGATACATATTCATACCCACATTTGATGGTTTTTATTTTTTTTTTTTTTTTACAAAAACGATAAATTTATTTTTGTAATTTTTTTAAGTGATTTTAAAATAAATACATTCATGCATGTGTGTATGTTATTTTCGATAAGTGACCGACTTAATTTGATTATAACTTTTTATTAAAAATCAAAAATAGAATATGTATCTAGAGAAAATCTTAGGATACGAAAAAAAAATTTAAATACTTACTTTCAGCTACTAAAATAATTTCTTTTTATATTATTTTTAAATTGTATTTACAAAATACTTAAAACAATTGTTATTTCTTGTTATCTTTGTGTTGAAAATATTTCAAATTATGACTTTTTTTTAATATATAAATAGCAACATTTTGACATTGAGTGACATTTAAAAAAATCCAAACATATAAACTTTGTTTTTCGCAGTGTAGAATTATGTCTAGCAAATTTGTGAAAGAAGTTTTTTTTTGAATCTCTACATTTGAACCATCCAGTTGTGTTGAAAATGTTGTCACTTTTTACAAAAGCCAAAATCACTGAAAAACGGTCATCAATAATCTTTTTTCATCATAATGATGACTTAGTTAGTTTTTACATATTATCAGATAGCCAGGCACCACTCATAGCCTTGGACCCCCTATAAAGTCCAACCTAAGCATGCATGGGACTGTTTGACTAAGCTGATAAACCTGAGTAACACCAATAAAGTAACTCTTCTTCGGGTGCCAGGATACGAAGGCATCGGGATCACTCCCGCAATTGAAGACGCTTCAGCCACCTTTACCGGTCCAGAATCCTTCTGTGG
This sequence comes from Platyura marginata, assembly GCA_026745375.1. Classification (NCBI taxonomy): domain Eukaryota; kingdom Metazoa; phylum Arthropoda; class Insecta; order Diptera; family Keroplatidae; genus Platyura; species Platyura marginata. The sequence goes on from JANSTT010017450.1 coordinate 20,701, forward strand.
ATTATCAAAAGGTACAATCAGAAAGGCGATACTGGACTGGGAAAAGGTTGAAAAGCGATTCCACTGGGAAACAATCCTTGAACAACAAGATGCCTTTGCATTCTTAACAAAGAGGTGACAAGCTATCACATAAACTGCCTCAGAATTTTGATATCATCTCTACAAAATCGATAAAATACCTGACGTTTCATTCCGTTTCTGCCTTGAAGAGGACGAATGTTTGGCCCTGGCCCATAATGGGCTTTGTCACCTAGGAGGCTATATTCTAACTCCAAACGACAACAATTCCTCGTGGGTGTTAAAATTCATTAATAACACCTTGCTAAACGGGTACATTTAAGATACTGGCACATAGAACGCGTCAGCTGTCTGGAGACGTATGGATCTTAAAGGGTTAACATTTTAATTAAATTCTAAGAATGGTGAGTAGTTTTTAAATCTTTTTTTTAACCCTTGTTTAAAATGTATGGGCCTTAAAGGGTTAACTTTTTCCAAAAATTTTATTTCGCAAAAAATGCTGGAAATTTAAAATAATTAGAAAATACAAAGTTTCAAAACCATATCTTCAGTATTAAGAAAGTTCAAAATTGTGTCACTTTTTTAAAAATCGTCAAAAAATGGTCAAGATGTTCGAAGCATGCTTAGTTTTTTTTCCATTTTTCTCCATCAAAATGACGTAAGTTTTTTTTAAGATAGTCCCATGATGATGGGATAAATTATTCTCAGCATCCTCCACTGATATAAGTATGTGTATTACAAGAGAACCCTTTGCAGCGCGGTCAAAAAATGACTGATCGTGGCGGGCAGACCGCGCCTAGATTATATAATATCTTTTTTTTTCATTTCCTCCTCAAACATCATGTTTTTTCTGTGTCTATCATTTTAGATCTATTATATAGAGACCACAGGACTTCAATTGTTTTGCCGTATCAAGAACATAATTCTCTCAACTAATCATAAATAGACAATATTTACCATAACTTATGTAACTTGACAATTATGAGAGACACATTAAAAAAACAGTCTGTGTAACAATGAACTAGACGAAAACTTTATAATCATTTAAAATGCTAATAAACAGGATTATAAGTATCGTTATTTAGTAGCTTAGTATCGCTTATTTTTATTTTTATGATTTTATTGCGATGGCACTTAATCGTATTGTCTCCTTTCTTATATACATACAGATAATACATATACATACTTACTGTCAATAAACATAGTTATACTACTTTAAATGGCAAAGCTTTATTTATTTTTATTTTTATTTTCTGATTTTACCAAATACAGCTAATCGCTTAAAAAAAAAGCCTACACGCTTTTATTGAGCGCGGCAAGCATAAACTACATTCTGAGTTATATCACTTGTGTTTATTGATATTTTGTTGATAACATCATTTTGTTTCACATGTTTCACTGAAGTTCAAACAAGTTAAAGTTATGTGATGGGTATAGAAGGAAAAATCAATAGATTATAAATACCTTCGTGTCTACGGCTGTCAGTGCACTATTAAAACGAAACTAAAACATTTTCTGTTCGTCAGTGTGTGGCTTGATATGTCACACTATGTTTTTTTTCGAAGAACAATCACATTAACACCCACGTGACTATATTTCTATTTCTCGTCTATAGAATTTTATTTTTTTTGACGTGTAAATGTCAGCATAATAACGTAATAGTATATTATAGTAAATAAAATGACTGATATAATCCTAATTAGAGAAAATTTATTTTCGTTGGTAATTTTATGGCTGAACGGTGTGTGATCGAACAAAATAAAAAAACAGAAGGACTATTTAATAGTGCTTGACTAGAGTTAATTTAATTCTTCTGAACAAATACTACCACTGTTCCCAATTCTTAAGCTTTACCTATGAAAGTATTTTTTTTTATCTTGTTACATAACTCGTTATTAAATATTAATTTTTTGTGTCTATTCCAGCGAAATGATTAGTTTCGCTGTTCACATCCGATAAAACAATTTGGAGGAATTTTTCAGGATAAAATCCTGTCCCAATAAAAGACGCGGAACTACCTGTCCTGAAAGGGTAATTAAAACTTTTTGACAGCGATGCACAGAAACCTTCCAACATTTATATGTAATAAGATGTTGGGAATTTTGTGGCTTAATGTCTGGTCATTGTTTTGGCATATAAAACATACAAATAAAACAAAACTGTTACATGGAAATAATACTGCCACTATTTTGCCGCTGGAAACAAAAATTAAATTCGCCCCACGTTGGGCGCCAATTGTGATGCATTTATTTATTTGATAATGCATAACCACATTTAGAAGTGATAATAAACACATTTCGAAATTAAATCCAATAAATTTGTATATTATTGGTGTTTTTATTGCAAATAAAATAATTAAAATTTATGTATGTAATGGTTTAAAAACAACATTGAAATTAAATACTGAATTAAATAAAATAATATAAAACATTTTACACGATATTTATTACATGATATTTGATGGTTGAATTTTCTGTTAAATTCATTGGCAATAATGGAACCAGTACAGAATACAACAACAACAACAACAATAATAATAACATTAACAATAGAAATATGATTTTAATTGCGCAAAATTTATGACGATGACTAGGCTTCGTAACCCAAAAACTACAACAACTGTGTATGAAAAAATCAAAATAAATAAATAAATAATCGAACACACACATAGAGAAACTAAAGAGAAATGTTATTATGAAATGTGTATACGGATTGTAAATTGACCGGCATAGAAAACTAAAATAATCAATAAACAGTTTGGCGCGGATGATAACAATTAAATGCTGTATTGGATATGTAATATAGTACCTACAGTATATAATACATATAATAGTGATACAGTGAAATCGTTTTTATTCGAAGTTAGTCCTTATTCTAGGGCTGTTTACAATTTTTTTTTTTTTTTTTGGAAAAACTATGGAAACATCATGGACACATTTCAGAAACATTTCCACATTGGTTCTTTTAGTTTATTTAACTTAATCGGAAAGCATCGTTCATCGTGATATTGCAATTTTTATGTACCAATATACATTTCTAAATTAGTGATCGTTCGTAATTTTTCAAATTACAGGTAGCCTTCCTGTAACACGATTTCAATCTAACACGATAAGAAAATTACGAAAATTGTCATGAAAAACGGTATACTATCTATAGCACGGTTTCACTATAACATGATTAGAAAATTTCGAAAATTCTTGTATAACACAGTACTTCTACAATAGTCTCATACAACACGGAATTATGTTGGAACCTACATATCTACCCTGTTATAGAACTGATATCTATATTTAAACAACATAGATTACAGTTGTTTGTGTCATTATCGATGGTGTCCGTTGTCAGAGGGTTTTACTGTAAATAAAATACAACTTTACCAAAACAACACAGTTTAAATATATACGAGTATGTTATAATTTACACCGATTGTGTTTTAGTGTAATGTTGTTGATTCCTGCTTTATTTTATATATTTCTAGCTAGGTGTATAGAAATTGTTGTATATTTATTATTTTTATATTTAAAAGCGAGAGAGTACGATAATATTGCAATCAGTTTTGTACATATCTATACAATATACATATGTACAATGTACTGTACATACATAAGTTATGTGGCTATTTGCACATAATGTGAAATGGGGAAATAAATAGGTATACCTACATATTGATATCAGTTTTTCTATATTATAGTATATGGTAGCAAAATAACGATAATTGTATGGTCTTTCTTTTCTTTCTTATTTTTTTTCTGTTTTTTTTTGTAATTGCTTATTAAATTTATATATTAAAATAGTAATTGATTTGAAAATTGAAAATATGAAGAAATTGAACGACTATCGTTAAGACTTTATAGAAAAGAAGAAATCTACATCAAGATGTATTAAAATAATTAACAATCTAGTTAGAAATAAAACGTTTGCGTAGTTACTAGAGTATCCATTTAGAATAGATTCCCTTTGGTCTATCAAATGCACTTTGCACATTTCAACAAGTTAATTTATTCCAAATATTTTTAAAAAAATGAAATCTTTGTTTAAAAAAATCAATAATTATTGCAGATCTGTAGAGATTAGCTCGGACATTGATTGTTGAAATGAATCCTGAACATATTTGTTTAGTGTTTATTTGACATTATGTTGTCTTATAAGTATTATACATATGACTGTATATTTACACAAAAACAATGAGTGGAGACGATGTGCTGCTATTTTGTATTTATGTAATTGCTAACTGTCTTTTTATTTTTATTGTTTGCGAAAATTAGAATAAATAGTTTTATTGCACGCACCAACATTATGTTCATTTTATTTTTATATACAATTTGCTATTAATAACATTATCTATTAACGTTAACTTGAAAATTACAATTTTTATAATAATTTGACCGCCTTTTCGACACAGAAATTAAAATTATTCTAAAGATTACTAGATGACTAGATCACTGAATCTTTTAACCCTTTGAGACCTGAACTTTTGTCAATTCATATTTATTGAAATTTTACACTTATTTTAGCTGATTTTTGGTCGTAGAATTTAAATCTGGCATAATTTTTTTGATGGTTATGGTTATTTGGCAATATTCTGAAAAACATTTTCGTAGCACTTCTAAGAGAATAAAATTGCACCTTCAACAATACGCAATTATAAACAAATCATTTAGTAAAAAACGAAGATTTTTAGGAAAAAAGTGAAATGGGACCGATCATATTATAGCCATTTAAGCTTACTTGTTTCAAATATGCAATATTCATGAATCATAAAATCTGTATTAAAATAATATTTGCTATATTTAACGGGAAAGTAAATACTGATTTGCACTCTACACATATTAATAAAAAATTGTAATTGTGGCGGAAAATTACGGTCTTAAAGGGTTAAGTAAATTGTGATGTCGGTATTATCTTATTTTGAGAATTAAAAATGTCTTTTTTACTAAATTTACTACAATACTGACGGCTCAAATACTAATATAATCATCAGTTCAAAATTGTTTTTAAAATAGTTTTCTTCGATCAATTCTTTTTGATCAATTTTTTTCTTATTTCATCTTATTTTTCGGCTTACTGATAACAACTTGACAAAAACCATAAACTAGCATTTTTTAATTCATTCAAAAATTCCGAAGCAAATCCTAAAGACTATAAATTATTGTACACCACACGTTAATTATTTATAAATTAAAATAAATTTCCCGCGAAGTTCACCGGATGAACTAAATGATGTATTGTTTAAAAATAAAAAGAAACGCATGTGAGCGCCAATCTTTTATCACGAATGTTTCTGTTTTGAGCGATCGAATACTAAACATAAACATGCTTATCCTTCTTTGAGTACTTACAAAATTCACACTGATTAGTCGGAAATAAATATTTCCAATCGCAGTCCAAATGTTCATTATATCAAATCTTAACCACACCTCCTAATTTATACAGAATCTTATAAATAGCTTTTCGGTATTTTCCACTAAAAATTTTAATCTATAAGCATGCACAATTTTATTTGACAGAAAATATACTTAATGTAATTTGCAATTACAAAACAAACTTTAAATGTTTGCCACATGCGCATATTTAAATTCATGAATCACATATCACATACGTTACTTACCTATAGCTTCAATTAACGATTAAATATTTCGACGAGCAAATTTCCACTACAAAATAAAGTAAATTACACACACACATACACATACATAATTCTTATCAGGAAAATTATTTTTAAATTTTGATAACTCTGAAACGAAACAATTGCACCTAATTATCGGTTATTATAATCATCAAGTGGTTAATTTCGTAAATTTGTTGTTCTTTTTTATTTCTAAGAAAATTGTTTATATCAAATTTATTCAATAAGTTCATATTGCTTGATTGTATGTTGTTTTCTTTTATTTTTTATTATTACTATTATTATGTCTGGTAACTTCTTTTAACAATAGCTATCTTATGGTTCTGGACACCTGAAATAAAATCACCAACATGAATAGGGCCATATGAGGCGCTCAGCGCTAAAACGGCCTAACCCACAATATGTAAGAAAAACCACATTTTTAAAATCTACAAAACACAATAAAGAACTAAGGTGTATATGTGGTGCTGTTTTGATAGTATACATAAAAAACCCACATCATTTGAATCATTTTAATTGTTAGTCGATGCAAGAATGGCCTAAACCACTTTTTTTTTATTCAAGCGTATTTTTTTTTCGTTTTTTAGTCAAAATTTTTTACATAAAAAAAATATTAAAAGTTTCGTTAAAATTTCTGTTAAAATGACGTTTGTTTCAAACTCAATTATCTCCGTTCAAGAAATATGGAGTTAGACCGATGTAACACTGAGCGCCTCATATATGTGTGTTGTTGTTGTTGTTGAAATCAAGTAAGGCAAAAAGTCACATCGACCCATTTGGCAACTTTATTGTGTTATAATTTAAACACGTGAACACACAAATATGACGTGTGTCACATCATACTCCTTTGGTTGCGGCAGTGCGTATTCGTTGTGTAAAAAATATTAAAATTAACATTAATAGTTTAATTAATATTTTAACTATTAACCTGTTAACCGGGGAATTAAATTTTTTTCAACTCGTTTCACAATTAAATTTACTTCAACTCATTTCGCAATGGGAACATTTTTCGGTTAAACTTCAATTTACAGGCCTACCTCCGAAGGAGGGGAGAATGGTTGGAGGAGGTAGGGAAGGTTCCGTCGAGAAACCGTTGTTCTGGAGTAACTGTCGCTTAGAAGGTAAGGAAGATATACCCCCTCCTCCGTAGGTGGGCCCTTAAATGAAAGTTTAGGCAAAAAAAGTTCCCATTGTGAAACGAGTTGAAGTAAATTTAATTCCCCGATTAACAAGATAAATGTTTTCAAAAAAGTCGTCATCCCCATTGGAGTTGTCTTCCTGGTATGACGAAAAAAATTTTCGCTTACATACTACAGTGGTGGACATATTTGTTGCAACACCTTATAAAATCTCTATATTTATTATTTATTTTTCGAAATCAAATGTAATTTTTCGTATATTATTTACAAATATTGCAAATAAAATATTAGGATGATGTAATAATTGCATCATATTACTAATATAATATAAATACTTCATCATTCGTTGTTCGACTTGACTATTGTGCGCTTAATACGTCATAATGGTTAAGGGAGTGGAAGATAAAAGTATTGTGGTTCCTTTATCTGCAAAAGGTTTAAATACAAGGAAAATACAATCTAGAATTAGTTTTCATCATTCTACAATATCTCGACTATTTAAAAAAATCAAAGAAGCTAGGAATACCGATCGTATATCTGAAAGATGTCGCAAGAAAGTATCTACAGAAGCTCCGGACCAGAATTCGGAAAAGGATGTTCCTAAGAGATCTTTTTTTTAGCTTAACGGACCTAAAATGCTATTAATTAGCATTAATAGCTTAAATTAAAGGTCTAAAAAAATGTGTTCTTTTCTATAATAACGTTAAATTTGATAAAGTTAGCCGTTTCTCCAAAATCTTGTAATAAACCTCGAAGAATGTAACGTACGTCATAGTGGGAACCATGATATACTAACCAAAGGGCAAAATCCAAACCAATACAACAAAAAAAAGAAAAGAAAAAAGGAAATGATTGTAATAATTTATGTTAACAGAGTATCTAACATTATTTATGTGTGTGTGTATGTGTGTAATATAGTAATTAGGATGAGAAAGAAATCAATTGATATTCCATAGCCATTTCATATGGGAAACTTTTGCAAAATATAAGCAGAAAGAAATTATTAACAATTGCCATATTCCCTTTTACCGTTAATGGCCATAAGATTAAATTAGTTGTTGGAATTACAATTTCATAACACATAAAACGTATAAGTGCATAATTTTATATAAAATTGGCAACATATGATACATTTTAATGGACGTATTTCTCTAGATATACATACTTACAATATAATGTACATATATACATATAATATAATATTATAAAGAATGAATACATTTACAACAAGGCAAGATTAATAAAATTGGCAAATAACACGAAATAAAATAAAATCTGATATGAAAACGGTGTTCAGCTGCTGTCTCTTATAATCATGATGCGCACATTTTAATTTGATGTTAACATTGAATTTTAAAATTAAAGAGAAAAAATTTTTTGTTTTTTTTTTTTGTTTCATATTTATACCCAAAAAAAGATGCGCCATCAACAAAGTCACACATAAACACAAAAAAAAAACCAATTCATCAGATGATGAAGAAGAAGCGAAAAAAAATGCCAAACAAACAAATACCCATTTGAAAATCTTTGTTTCCTGTTTTATAACAAATTATTTGTACCGCACAAAAAAAATTCGTGTTTTTAATCTTTAAACAAAAATCAATAGTAATTATATATGAAGATGACGGGAAAAAAATCCATTATCTGCTTGTTTCGCGACAGAAAAAAAAGACAAATATCATTTTTAAATTAGCTGTTTTTTAATAATTTGCGAAGCAGTGTTCTTTTCAAATAAACAATATTTTTGTTGGTAAAACTCTTTATGTCCGCATGTCCGGGTAGATTGTTATTCTTATTAGTTACGGGCTTCTTATAGGGATGCAGTGGGTCTATCACCTAACACAACTCTCAAATTTTGTTTAACAAATTCAACAAATTCGTATTTTCTATGTCAAATTTCACAAACTTTGGTGTTGAATTTGTCAATTTATCGGTAACTATTAAGTTACTGCTATATTGACAAATTTCGTCGGTATTCAATTCAAGTGAGATTTTTTTTTGCGAAAAAATGTAAGTAAATATTATAAACATAAATTGTAATTAAAATTTTAATAATTTTTCAAAAATCACATTAAATAAATGTTATATTATTACAATTTTTTTCCAAACCTAACCTCAATTATTAGGCCAAAACTAACAACCCAAAACAATTGAAAATGGACACAAAAATACAAAAATTATAAATTTTATTTGTGTTATTTATTTTTTATTATTTAATAATATACAATACCGATCAATCAACATAAATATAAACATTTTTATTTCCGTGTGGATAATTTTTTGAATTTGAATACACAAATTATAGATGAAAGATGACATTTGACAGATAATACTGCATGAGAAATATAGTCGGTAAAGAAGAGATATTTTCAGTTCAATACCGCTTTTAATATGTGTGATCGATGATACGAAATTTTCTGAAACTTGTGTACGGAATTTGGTAAGTTGCCAAATTTGATAGATGCGAAAGTTGTGTTAGGTGATAGACCCACAGTACTATTAGATTAACGTTCATATGTAAGACCAACAATTAGAGATGTAAAAAAAAAACTAAAAATAATATAAAAACAAAAAATTAGTTCCCAACAAATAGAAATTTACCTACTAACAAGAAACTCATAAATTACCGGAACATAACCTTAATCGTACACTATTCTAATCCCAGTTGGTCCATATTATGACCCTTTGAGTAGTATCTCTAATAGTTATGTAATTATAAAACAAAAGACATGTTGCCGTGTCGACTTTCACACGGATGATAACCATATGTCCTTAATTACCATTTTATATATATGTATATACATTCAAACATACATATATATTTTATATACATATGTATATGTATATTATATGGTATTATTTATATAGAATCCTTTCGTTTGTTATCCCTATTTAATCTCAGTTATTATAAAATGCCTGATTGTGTACATTATTGTCAGATAAATAATATAAATTCTCGTAATAACATTCAATGTGTATATGTGCAAAGATAAACAGTTAAATGGATTCCCTTGAAGGCATTAAAAAGCATCCTTTCAAGAGCAGATCCCTTAAATTCATGTAAGTGGTTTGCAAATATATGTTCGGCAAACAGTGGCAATTCCATTTCTATAACTACACATCAGGAGGCTTAGACTCTATATATATATATATATATATATTTATAGTAAAACAGTGTTTGTTTGGGTGTTTTCGTGTGTATTGCGTGACAGTGCTTATCCTGAAGGATGGTTGATGGGTTTATAAAGTTTTGACAATAAAAATTATTTTCCATTTAAATTTTCCGGTGAAAACAATTTGATAGTGAAGTGATTTCTGTAGTCGATGAAAGTATGTTGATGATTTTTGTATGGGGACGTTTGTATACTTAAAATAGACGGGAATGGTAAATAAAAAGTAATGTTTACTCTTGATTATTTTAATGTAGTTAAACTTTTGCTCCTGCGACATATTTGTGTCAAATTTTAGGGATTGTTGGCAAACATGTCGAGGTTTTATTGTTTTTGTTTTGTAGTTAATTGTACAAAGGGGATTGTATGTAGGTATTTAAGTTAATATTTTGGGATTTTCGGGGAATTTGTGAAAATATAGAGATGAGATTTTTTTAAGTATTGCATATTTGGCTTAAATCATGTCGTTACCATTTTTTTTAAAGTAATTATAATTATACAAATCGAAATTGCAAATATTTTTTGAAAAAATTGCTTCTTCAATCAGACTTTTTCCATTACCCTTAGTAATTAATTTCTGCAGATACACAAATTGACTCCGCCGATTTGACTAGTGAAAGATTACTGGAATCAAATTAAATTAAAATAAAATCTCATCTTATGTAAATTTTAGTTTATAAACACCTCTCTTTGTCTTGCTATAACTATATTTTTAACATCAATTAAACAACAATAGTTTCATCTATTAAGAAAAGACAAACAGAAAATCCAATAACAATTTTCTGTAAAACATTTTCTCGTATTTATTTGATACTGATTCCAATTGCAGTTTCATTTCTTTCAAACATTAAACAAGCTTAGCGAGTTAATTTAAAATCCTTTGTTGTACCAGCAGTAATATTGACTTTTTTCCTTTTGCTGCAAAGCTCTAATGGCACAAAAGTAAATGAAAATAGAAAAGCATTTCTACAAATCTCTTTGAAATGTACAATGTACATGTACTCGTAGTTTCATAATACATAAATATCAATAACCAAAACACATTTTCGTTCGGTTGAATTTTCAGTAATGTTCACAAATTCAATGGATTTTGGCATGCAACATTTTCCCCTGCACATTACAACATTATAGCTCAATAACAGTAAATTGGTTTAATTATCTCTCTCTCTCTATTTCTCTTTCTTTTTATCTTTTCCGCCTGTACTCGCTCGTTACCTGTATTACATTACATAAGCATCATTTTAATATTTAAACTGAAATATGAGTCTAAGTTTGTTAACTTAATATCTTGTAAAACGTTTCAAATGTACATACTTTAGTTTAATTATGTAAACACAGAGTCAGTGTACTTAGAGATTGAAATCTATATTTATTCCACAATAGAAATATTATTGTCTTGTTAAATAATTTTCAATACGTCACCTTAATGAGCAACTTAATATTTCTCATAGTAGGTACCATTTCGGTAGGTACCATATTTAAGCAAATTTTTTAATTTAGGGTAGATTTCAAAAAATCATAATTTCGAGAGCACTAGGACGATTTTGATGAGTCAGGGCTTATTTTTGGGGGAAATGGAGAAACTTTTTGATAAAAATTGATATAAATTAAGTTGTGGAATGTTTTCACGCTTAAAAATTAAGTTAAAATAAAAAAAAAAATTGTATTTTTAATATCTTCTTTAATACTTAATTTAGTTTGTGACAAATCATTTTTCATTATTCAATGATATTCAAGCAAAGTCCAGTTGGAAAGGTTTTTGAACGAAAAAGAGGTGATTCAAAATTTCATTGTAAAAAATTTAAATTCTCTCTATTGTCTCAACATGAAATGGCGTCTTTTTTCCTTTTATCTTCTTTCATTTTGAATGAAAATTTTAAATTCTCTTCAAGAAAAAATAAAAGAAAAGATTAACTCAATCTTACATTTTAGAGCACTAATAAAACAAAGCCAAAATTATAAATTCCACCTATTCACTTAGGCTGGTGTAGTAGGCGTATACTATAAACAAAGACTTTAAATTTATTAAGTTATTTGATGATTAAATCTGCCATTACATTAACATACATAATATTCATTATGCAAATTCACTGTATTTTGGTTAATAAACAGAACGCGAAGGATTATGTACGACGACATTTCCAAATATTTCTCTATCTACTTAAGTATACCTTATAGTATATGATTATACTACTACTAGTAGTAGTACATAGTAGAACTCTGTTCTATTCTTACAATATATAAATATTATAGTAGTATATTGACATCGTATCGTTTCATCATCATCATCATCAATGGCTTAATCATTTTAGAATTATGGTTTTTGTTATTATAAATAATGAAGGGAGTAGGTATGACTACAATCTAAAAATAATTATTCTATAGTAAAGTAAAACTATATTTAGGAGTCTGTACAAATTACTAACATCTGAACATATTGAGACGTTGAAGATTATATAGAAATTTTTTATGGGTGTTTAACCTATTTAATAATTTATAAGTAGAATCGGATTTTCTTTAGGGTAAAATAAATTTATAGAAATGTTACTACTGCATACAATTCAATTTTTAGATAAACTTTTTTTTACACGATTTAAACGTAGTAGAAAAAAAAATGTCATCCTCTTAACACGATTTATTTTTATTAACCCTAAAGCGCAAAACGGAGTCCGTTGGAATTCCCTGAGGAAAAAAAGACCAATAACTTTTAAACGAAAAACTTTTCAACATGAGGTTTTTTCGTATTTTTAAGTTTTTTTAAATTTTTTGGACCGTTTCTTTAAAAAAAATCAATTTTATTTAGGTTAACGTGTTCAAAATTAATAAATTTAAATAAAATAAAACTTATGTCAGTCTGATGAAAGACCAGTAAAGAAAGAAAAATTGGCTATGCCGATTATAATATACCCGTATGAGTACTTGTTTATTATTTACACCTTTGTACGCGTCTATTTTGTCTGTACAATAAATATGATTGGGTACAAATGATTAAAAACCCTAGAAATGACATCAAATTGATTGCAGCGCCATATAACGATATTTCGTGGAACTTCTTAGTCTATGAATGAAATCTTCATTTTTTTATTCTCTATCATTTTTGTTATAAATATTTTTTCCGTAATTTAAATACTTTTCGAGTAAATCATTAAAAAGTCTAGAAATTCAATGAAATTAATTGCAGCGCCATAACGGAAGGTCATACATATCGTCTATGAATGAAATCTTAATTTTTGTATTCTCTATAATTGTTGTCATATTCATTCTTTCTACATTTCGAATAACTTTCGAGTAAATGGATGGTTTATATCAAAATTAGGTGCACACTGTACCACAGCCTTCCCTATTTTTTGTCCGATTTGCTCCAAAAATAATAGAGATCTTACTCTAGGACTAATTAATAAACTGTAAAATTTCAGCTTTCTAGCTTCTGACGTTTGGCCGGAATCTAGATCACGGACAGGCGGAAAAATTTGGCTTTCACCGAACATCTTCACCGTTTTTTTGACAGTTTTTCAAAAGTGACACAATTTTGAACTTTCTTAATACTAAAGATATGGTTTTGAAACGTTGCATTTTTATATTATTTTAAATTTCCAGCATTTTTTAACCCTTTCCAAAATTAGTAGTTTATTAGTTTTCGGTACATTTTCCAAATATTTAATCTTCACACAAAAAATAGTCAGTACGAAATTTTAACAATGGTGATTTTAAATGTATCAAATAATTGTAATTTGCATATAAAATAATACCTACGTGTGTATTATGGTCATACATACTTATGTACTAAAATAGAAAACTAATTTATAGCTTTTACTCTGATAGGATTATTATTGTTTTGCCGCCATACACTTATGAATTTAAATCGCTAATTCAACATAAACATTAACAAATAGTTCAATATATGTAACTAATTATCATTAAATTAACGTATTTGAATCTATGAATGTGCTTAAATAGGCATTTATTAATAAATACATAGGTAGAGTACGTCACAAAAGTCAGTTAATGTTTAGCTTTTATGGTTTTTTCTACATTGAAGTTGTGTTTATTTTTTTGGATCATTTTTTTATATGTTGTAATTAAAATGATCATAGAATATTTTTAAATTTTATTAAAAATATTACTAAAATGTTGACATTAAGTATTATTGGTAGAAAATCGGAAAATTGGAAAATTACTTCAAAAATCAATATATGTAGGTACATAGTTAGTTTGTTAGTGTAATCCTTTTAGGGCGGGCTCCTCAAAGTGTCCGAAAATCTCTAGACCTTCGACGAGCCCATTAGACATCCTTGGCGTAGTGAAGTTAGTTACCATTTCAGAAGGTCAATGAAGGATGGTTGATTAAGGTGCGTCACGGATTTTCGGCAAGTTTGCCAAATGGCTTTCTAGCGTCTTTTGTCCCTTTTATAATACGGCTGGGCATTCACATGGTAAATGCACACTTCCTCGCAGAATCTACAGGCTGGTTCCACCACCACACCCTGCCTCCATAAGTGTGGTTTGAGCTGACCGTGCCCGGTAAGAAATTCTGTCAGTTTTTTACTTTAACTCTAGGTAGAGAAAGTAAATAATTAATATTGCCAAACTTACCAGAGCTTGAAGACATTCATAAAGCAGTCCGAGGTGAGTTTGAAGGAGTGAAGTGCTTTCAGCGCTGCTTAGCTTACTTCAACGTTCAAGCAGTTCGATTGCTGACACAAGGATGGCAAAGACTGTGGTATGCCCTCCCATTGGGATAGATAATTTGTTGGATCCATCAGTGTACACATCCCCAATGTTCTGAATCTCGAGTGGTATTCCATGACCGTCCCCTATGGTGATTTGAAAGTCATAACAGTGAGAATGCAGTCAGAAGGCATTCCCACTTCAGTTGCTCTTGATAGAAGTCTATCAAGCGTTCTACCATGCCCACAGATAGGTATGCCCAGGTACATAAGTATATAACATAAATTAGTAAACAAATACTTTTGTGAGCTACTGTATATATGTATATGGTACTACATAATATATTATATAAATGGTGGCATCATAGAAAACATCTATTAAAAATTATTTCATATTTCGTTATTATTTATGCTTAATGCTTAATGCATTTAGCTTTTGAACATAAATTAGGAAATTACAAAATAATTATTGTTGGTATTGTGAACAATTTTCTCTGCATATCATTCCAAAATTATACTACATATATACAAAAGTTCTTATTTTTGAGTATTGATTTTTTTTTTTTTAAAGCGTTCACAATCGTTTCACCGGCTGTATTTACTTAACATACAGAAGAAGAGCCACAAATAATTATTTATTCTAAAAGCTCGTCTAACTTTTGGAAACAAAATTATACAATACTCTCGTAGCAAAATATTTTATCAAACCAAAAACAAATATCCAGGTTAAGATATTTATTTACTTACCTCGTTAAGGAAATTTTAATGAATTCAGCACAATATGTAACTAGACTAGTTTGATAAAGCAATGAACACAATAAACTTCTGTATATATGTATACTTCTGTATATATGTATATGTATATGTACATACGAGTATATGTAACCCTCGTATAACGCGGAGGTTATGTTCTGATTTTTAAATATAAAAAAAATCTTCGTTTAAAAAAAATTCAAAAAGAAATCTAAACTGCCTAATGTTAGTTAAATTTGAATGGTTTTTAATGAACTGTCAGGTGAGTTTGAATGAACTTTCCATTAATTTGACTAGGCCAGTCGTCAACTGCAAGCGTCATTGAATGCGTTTTCGTCCGAATTTCACATATTAAATTAATTAATTTTACAATATTGATCTTTTTTTCACTAAAAAATTGAAATATTCACACAATTATTCGTAGCCGGATAGTTCGATGTTGTGTTGAAAACGCACGAAAACACACAAACTGTATCGCATATAGTAAACGATGCTTAATGCATTTCAGTATATCCGGATCGTTCGGATATATTCGTCACATTTCTAACGAACACAATTCATACGAAAACTTATGCAATGGACGACCGGCCTTTATTCTACAGTGGACGAACGGCCTTTATTATACAAACATAGCCCATGAAAAGATGATACAGATTAAAGAAAAATAAATACATATTTATTATTGTACATATTCTATTTTAAAGAATATTTTTAGCGAAAAAAATCAATATTTGGAAATTTCATACGATACAACCACCGCGTTATACGATACTACCACCGCGTTGTACAAGGGAAGTCCGCAATTTCAAAACTGCGTTGTAGCGAAAACGCTTTATAGAAGTACCACGTTATACGAGGTTCACCTGTATGTATAATATAGGTTTCTATAAAATATAGGTACAATGTTTAGCGTATACTTATATGTAGTCATTATTCCTCTATAATACAACATAATGTACTACATATGTACATATGTACATAATATAATAATATGTTAGTGGTAGACATTATAAAATAACAATTCGAACCAAAAACGTTGCATATTATACTTATTGCCCAAATAACTGTATCCCTTTATGAGAGAGAGAGAGAGTAACTTTAAAATGTTGCAAGTTTAATGTATATCTGCAGTTTTGCTTAACTGCAAATGAATAACCAAGAATAATTTATGTAAATTCTAACTTAATTCAAGCAAACGTTGTCCTTTTTTTTTTCTTCTTCTTCTCTCCAGTTTTTGGTCTTAAATGAAATGTGCGCCATGGATAAGAATGTACGAGGCGATATAAAATAAGAAATACTAAAATAATTATTTTCCAACTTGAGCTGTTTCGCTGTGCTCTATACATTATCTTTGTGGAAAATAAAATAAAATGCAAATTAAGTTCTAGTAGACTCTTCTGTAAGATAATGTGAATTAAATTCAATATTGTTATAATTGAAATAAGAAAAAAAAAAAAAAAACTGAAAATTGTTTTGTCTGAAAAACATCTTCAAATGAATAATTCTCTTTTGATCAAAATTATTGGGAAAATACACGTTGGAAAAAATTCTCACTGGCAAAATAATATGCGTTTGAGACAAAATATTCATATTCAAAGAATTATGAAATTTAAATTTGTGTTTTTTTCTTCTTCTCTTTGGCAATAATTTTTTTATTTTTTTTTTTTTTAGAATTTCAAATAAAATATAAAAAGAAACCAATTGATTGATCATTTTCATACCATATTTAAAAATGTCGACTGATACAAAAAGTTTAAACTGTTATGGTAGAAGAAGCTTTATAAAGTGTAGTAAAAATTGTTATGTAATAAATATTAATTAATTTTATTTACTTACTTATTACTTATACTATGTACATTTACTTTGCCAAAAAGAATTGGTGAAACTACGAATAATGTTTTGTAAAAGATTTCCAATTCTCCAAGTATTTTATTTAATTGTTTAAGAATTTTGACGATAATGTCTTAAAAAATATTAAAAATAATTTATTTATTCAAATAAATAATTAAATTAAATAAATAAATAGTCAAGGTACAGATGTTAGTTGGGATAATTGAAAAGATTTTGAACTGCCATATTTTTTTTAAATAAACGGCGTATGGCCAAATTTTTGATTATTGGGGCAAACGAGGATGGCAGGTTTTGATTGGAATATTTTTTCAAATACTTAAAGAAATATTTTTAAAACATTATATTTCGAATGTTAATTATGGTGAAATGACTTAAAGTCATAAGCATCTGCTCGGAGAGGTACAGGGGCTACGTGCCTTCCAAAATTTTCTTACACACATTTTCGGCCTTGGGTTCCTGCTTTGAGTAGATAAAGAATATGAACGTGATTTTTGTTTTTAATCATTTTCTCCTGTCTTAAGTAAAAAGATCTTTCTTTATGCCAGCACTTACTCCGTTGCATATTAGGAACATTCGTGTCTGGTCAATTCATATTTAAAGCATTTGAGACATATTGAATTTTTGCTAAATATCTGAATAGTGTCCGAAAACTGTCAAAAGTCAGCAAATCAACGTGTTTTTTTGTGTTATATCTATATAGGTTAAAAATGTTAATTTCAAAACTATTACATTTATAACTATTCAAAATTATTAAATATTCCTCTATAAAACCATTTGGAAACGTGTACAAATGAATTCTCAATAAATACAAGTCAGTAGTGGATTACGTTAAAATTTATAGTTCAATTATACATGGCCACACCATGCCCATCACTATGTCCTTTGAACATTTTTACAATTTAATGAACATGTTAAATGGCACAACAACAAAAAAGTAGAACATAGAGTGATTTACGGGCATATTGTTTCAGCGCTATCATTATTATGATGTCCACGCAAAGTATAATGATGTTGATTTACTGTCCGTGCAATAAAGACTGGTGGTATATTTTTTATTTTTTTTTTAGTTTTAACATAAATAATGGAGTGATATGTGTTGTTTTTTGAATTTTATTAAATAATGTAATGAAGTTGTATTTTAATTATGTATCTGGATGAGGAAATAGTTTAATTAACTCAATATAAATATACGTTTCGATTTCGCTTAGTTTTTGGTTGTCGGATGGAGGGTCTATGGAATTGAAATCAAAATCAAACGAGACGGAATGAAATTTTCTTACGCACTAAAATTAGTTGTCCGAGACATAGATTAATGTAATTCAGTGGCGAAGCATTCATAAAATACATATTAAACAGTGTTTTCTATAAAATAGTCAATAAATAGTAAAAAAGAAATTTATCGTTTATTTCCCTAAAATCATATGGGAATTATGCTTATTAGATAAAAAATAGGTAATTAGTTTCCACTGTGCCATTCTCTCTACAGTTCAGTTCGGAACATTTTTATTCCCACTCAGTTAGTTTTCAATTCTATATTCCTTTTATCATTGAATAGATATCTTGAGTGAGTTATTCGTATAAAAAAAGTTCTGCTCCTTATTGTATATTTCATAAAAATAAAGTCGCGTGCCAGATGAATACACATTCCACTGTCCTGAACAAACACCAAATACCAAACAACAATATATACCCTGCCAACACATTTCTATAATCGGACATAGAACAAAAATATATTGTCGGAGTATTAAAATACCAAAAGCCGATAAAATTTGTTTGTTGCCTTAGTTCACCAGTACATATTTTCTAATAAATATACATTTGGTAAGGACAATATTGGACACAAAAGCAAATACAAAATGTTGCCGCAAATAAGTGAAATATAAATAAATGGGAAAGAAAAACAGAAATAATGAAACCGCCCGTAATAAGAGAGACCCAGCCCTGAGTCTATATACACACATACCCCATCTATATACATATATATACATATATGCATGTTGTATAGAAAACTGTGGGGATTTCCTAATTGTATATATTAATTTATATTATTTGAGGCTCTCTGGTAACAGAACGGGCTGAACATATTCCCATATATGCGAGAATAAAGCGAACCGAAAACCAAATAATTACGGATCTAAGCTTTTGCTTTGTATTTCCTCCGCATATAAATTAACATTTCCCTTAAATTAATGTTTGCACATCATTCCGTCGAGATGTTGTCCTATATAGTGTTGGGGAGATGATGTTATTGTAATTGGATGAAAACGTGTACGGTTTCACTGTGTTTTTGATTAATTATACATAGGAGAAAAAAAATCCAATTTTTATTATTTCCACTTTCAAATAATATATTTCTATATATATATATATATATATATATATATATATGGAGGTAATTGTAACTTCCTAAATACCTGCCTAAATACAGTGCTTAGACTTCTTAATTCTGATAATAAAAAAAAACCCTTGGCGTTTTATGTCTATTAATTTGATATAATTGACAAAATTTACCTATGCCAATCCTGATCAAATTGATTTCTGGATGTTTATTAAAAATGTTCTGCTTTTTGTATGTGGAATTCAATTTTTCTTAAATATATTTTTATAGTTGAAATATAGCGGTTGTCTTTCATAATAATACGAAAAAAATCAGATAATTTATTTCATTTTGTAAATGTAATCTTTGTAACAAAGTAAATCCAATATAATGGCAAGACAAATTTTCACACATAAATCTCATGTGGCCATTTTCATTTTGTCTAACGTTTATTCTGTAAAAGTACTAAAACTTGATGAGATATTTTGACTTTTATATGATGGCAACATTGTAGTACAGTGGAATTTCAGCAGATAATTTTTATTATGTTATAGTAACATGCTATAGACCTTTCCAGGTCTAAGGTATGCAATAAAAACAGCAATATTTTGCTTCATTGTTTTCATTATGAGCATAACATATTTCCAGGCAAAAAATCAACCAGTGGAGCTCTAGAGTTTTTAGTTTTTCGCATATTTTTTCTAATAGCAATTTTTTAAATATTCTACGAGAAATTTACTGATAATATTTATGAAATTAATTATTTCTTGAGTACTCGCACATATCTGTACTATTAAACAGTAAAGATACCTCCTACAGAAATTATAAAGAGAGGAATTTCTAAAGTAATTTTCCTCTCACTATACACTAAGACCTCGATTTGCGTCGTTTATGTGTCGACAATTTTTTTTTAATTTTTTCAATTTTTTTGTTTAAAATCGCGATTTATGGTATAAAAGAATTGTATTAATGGAATGTAGAAAGAAAACAAAATATTTAAGTCCAAACTTGAAATTTTATTAAAATAGATTTAACGAAGAAACAGTGTCTCCCTACGCTAAATTATCCTAAAATATATAGACACACGGAGAGATATCATTTAAAATTTAGATAATAAATAATATCCTCCTAACCAGTGACGTAGCGTGGGTTTTATTTTTGCCTATATAAAGTATCTTTGAAATTCTTACTATAATCCTTCTAACTTCATTAATTGTTTTAATATTATAACTAAGATAATTTTACTTCAAGTAAGATTGTATTTCCAATCTTTCTTGTCTTATAAATTATTTTCGATTTTCTAACAAAATTTCGAAAAAATATGCAATTCAAAACTGGGTATTCTCCAAGAGAATTTCTCTATGGATAATTAAGCTTGCAGAATACCCAGTTTTGAATTGCATATTTTGATGATTTTCTTAATATTTTAATAAAATTTTCCTTGCAATAAGATTATTTTTATAAAATTATTTCAATAATTAAAGAAGTTATACGAATTATTGTAGGAATTTCAGAGGTACGTCACATAGGCAAAAATAAAACAAACGCTACGTTACTGCTCTCCTAACAGCACTGATTCTAAGCGAATATTATCCATTCACATCTATTATGTGACGATTTTGGTGAAATCCATTAAAAGAAATCCTACAGAAATACTATGTAATAGATTATTTCGATTTGCGTCGTTTCAATTTGCGTCGCCTTTCTGTGGAACCAATTAACGATGCAAATGGAGGTATTGGTGTATTCATGTTTTTTTTTACAAATTTAATGCTTGGATCCTTTTAAACTAAAAATAAATAATGAAAAACTACTTACGTGAGAACGTGGTCAATTTGTACACATTTTTGCTCAAAATGCCGGAATGTTTACTGACATTGTTTCAATACTTCAAACAGCATTTCAAAATTGAAGCATCTATCTTACATATATGTAAGACGATGGTGGTCACAATATTAAAAATCAATACCTTGGTATCTAAAGCATAATTCCTTGTCTTATAA
Source organism: Platyura marginata (assembly GCA_026745375.1). Lineage (NCBI taxonomy): Eukaryota > Metazoa > Arthropoda > Insecta > Diptera > Keroplatidae > Platyura > Platyura marginata. The sequence continues at coordinate 42,245 of JANSTT010017450.1, forward strand.
CTCTTTTAACTTTATGACATATATAAGGAAACAGTAGCGGTTCGTGAAACAAGTTTGAACTTTCCTAATATTAAAGATATGATTTTGAAAACAAATTTTGAAAAAATTTAACCTTGAAGGTCCATTCATTTCATCTTGAACATGAAAAAGTCATTTTTAAAAATCAGCCAAAAAAAAAACGGTCAATATGTTTGTCGAACTCCTAATTTTTTTTTTTTCATTTTCTTTCATCAATTTACTTAAGTTTTTTTTAAAAATAGTCCTACGTCAATAATTCTTACGAGACGCCATATATTGTATATTGAACAGTTGAAAATGATTTAGAACATTTCCCATATGTGTATTGCCCATAATTATAGAGAAAATAATACACTAACATAATAACTCATTTTACGCTTCCAATTACCAACTAAAGCTAAGCTATCTCTTACTTACATAAATACGTGTGTATAGTATAAAAGAAAACAGCTTCAATTATAGCTATAAACTCAACAGTTATACTCAAATACAAAACATCACTTTTAGAGAATGAAACCCCCTATAGAATAATCAATATCACACATAAAGGCAAACTTCTACATATCTAACTAAAGATATATATGCGCCCACAATCTTAAATGGGAAGAAAGTTTATTTATTTGTCCTGGCGAGCAACAGTAAAAAAGGTTCATAAAAATACATCATTTTGATTACGTTGTAATTAAACCCCAAATACGAAAATTGCCTCTTAATTCGATTGCTAGTCTTTTATTTTCATATCAAATAACCGCCCAATATCAATTCATTGATTAGGAAAATAATTACAAAAAAAAAAAAAAACAAGAAAAGGGAAAGGAGGAAAAATTATGTCTCGAAGACTTTACCATTTCATACTTTTCTTCATTCTATTTAATTTAATGTTTTTTTTTTCGTGGGGGGTAGAGACATCTTTTCAATATGGAGCTAAGGATATTTTTTGAATGTTTACCTTGCCTCTTTTTCTATTGCTTTTCTGTTTGACTGAAACTTTTGCGGAAATAAATATCAATCAGCGAAAAGCAGTAATTTATTCGTGAAATTACATTTTTTTTTTTGGTTTTGTATTTACAGAAATTCATTAAATTTTCTTTAAAAGTAAAATAATTACTAAAAGGGATAGAAATTGTGGTAGAGCATTTTCAATCAACAGTATTTCATTTGTAATAAAGGTAATTTTCATTTTGATTTGTAACACCATGTTTTTTCATTTTGCTTTCCTCGTTAAAATATCACATTATATTTCCTTTTTTTAAATTTGATTTTCACTTTTAATACTTTCAAGTATTATTCTTTTTTGATTACTAAATCTCTAAAGGTGGCTCAAACGAATAACCAGATAATTGAGTAGCTATCTAATAAAGTAATTAGCAGATAAACATAAAAGAATGATAGAGCCAAGTATCAAATACATTTTCTTAATTTTCTTATGGACAATTTGTTGTAATTGTCCGGATTTAATGTAAAATTATTGATTAAATGATCTTGGTGACTTCTGTCATAGATCTAAAAATATAATCTATAAATATGGTTGGAATCATAGCTGATTAAAAAGTTGTGATTTTAAAATTGATTGGTAATTATTAACACAATTTCACACGGAAGATGGCGTTGTAAGCAATTAGGAATAATAGTGAAAAAAACAATTAATTAAGATGGCCAAATTTTGAACGTCAAATATACAAAGGTAAATGGCGGTGTGTGAATGTACGGTGTTATGTTAGAATATTAGATAGTTAGATTACATTTTATTTATTATTTGATTGTATTATTTAATTGTAAGTGAAATTAAAAACTATTATGCATAAACTTGTGTTAAATGTGCTCGTTATTTAATTGAATAAGACACAATAGATCAGAAGTGACAATGGACCAGTATGTATACATAACGGGAAAACGTTATTAACATTTTTTCGGATTTTTTGCACACACCAAAAATAACAATGGACGAAATACAATACAGATCGACTAAACTGAAATATTTAAATAAATAAAAACGCAAATCGAAAATTAAAAATCAAGTGTACAGTGAACAACAGTGAATTGAACGAATAAAAAATGAAGTTAGGGGTAAAAGAATTCCATTGAGGGTAAGTGCATCTATATTATTATCTAATTAAAATAAACAATATAAAAATACCGCCCTAATATCGACATGGTATACAAATTATTTTCTAATTTTATACATAGAAAAATCATGTATGCATGTATTGTTATTGTAGGTATGTATTGTACGTATACATGGTAAACATTCGCATCCAAATTTATAACATGAAAATCAATGGGAACAATTTCAAATTCTCATATGATAACAATAATAGGAAACGATTTTGCATATTTTATTGGAGCACCAAAAATGAAAATCGATTTTGACATGGAAAAATCTTGTTTGGGTTGTTGTTTAAAAGCACCAAATAGGGCTCACAAACGAAAGCTTTTATTTTGTGAATATAGAATTTTGATGTAATTTTCAAAAATATACATTTTTTTGTTTGACATTTCGACATTATCATTTTATATTGATGGGTTTTATTCCCGTAGGGGTTTAATAGCTGAATTTAACTTATTGGTGTTAGATAATGTGAAGGAATTTAAAAAAAAAAAATTAAATTCAGATCAAACTGATTTTTCCCTTTTCAGGAAATATATTTTAAAGTTGATATCCTTTTATGAACATTTCAATATTTTTATCTTAAAGTTTTTTTTTACATTTAAAAATTTAACTAATAAAAAATTCCGTCACAGCCAAAATGTCAATCCATCTTTTGAGAATATCAAATAATATAATGTTCTTGGAAAAAGTGAACGTTCTTTGTATATGAAAAGAAAATATTGTACATTGAGCACTCACTATAATTTTTTGATTTATATAAAAAAGTTGATTTGATTTCCCATAACATTTTTTTAATACTTCAAATATTAATAATTCAACCAGTGGCAGATTTTTTTAAAAATAATTGTAACTAATTCAGATGGTAATTAAAAATGTTACGACTACTACGGTAGAAGCTTAGCATATTTATAGTGAAAATTGCTACTCTTCTCGGCATAAGTGTATCGCATATTTCATAACGTTACAAACTACATAAATATGAAGAAAACATTATGGTTGACCCAATGTTATTGTATTCGACTCATAAAATAGTTTCGCTAATACCGCAAAAATAATTGTCACAACTTTTTTGTTCCATTTACATATTGATTAACAGCGAACACTATTTGAAATAATGAATAAAACCCAAAAACTAAATAAAATGTTTGAAAAAGGATATTAAACAGACCAATCCGAATTCAATTCTACAGTACATAGAAATTCAATTTGCTATGCTAATTTAACTTTAACTTAAGGATAATAATAGCTAAACGGAGTGTAAAGGAAATGGCATCATTTATCGTTTTAAGTTATAAATTCCACACAGGATAAACATTACGTATCCTAGTACTGTGCTTTTCATAGTCGTTCAGTGTGTTCATTCCATTGAAAATATCAAGTGTCAAAGACGAAATGAACATTGTTTACTTAGTTAAATGTAACATTTAAATTTATTTCAGTTTTGAAATTGCACAGCAAAACTTTTCCCATATATTCACTTTCCACTAAATTTGACATTTATTCTATTTAACTGTAACAATATAATGTAGTGTTTCTGAAACTTTACAATAACAAAACATAAAGTATGTTTATGTCTGTCTATATATAGGTATGTGGTTGTGTGGATGCGGTAGCTGATGTTCCAGAAAAGTTCTAGATGTTTATTTTTTTCTGAAGCAAAATAATCTCTCTCATAATAAATTTTTGTTTAAGATAAATTTTTCTCCGTGCCGTTTTTCTCCTTTTTCGGTTGTGCTACACAAAATTACAGTAACAAATAAATTGTGACATTAATGAAACTAAAAATTGTTTATGTTTTATGGAAGAAAAAATAAATTACGATTTTAATTTTACATTAACTTTTTTTTTTTGTTAAAAAATTGGTCTACATTATTGTAGACCACATATTATCATAAAAAAATTTGCAACACTTGCATTTGTTGTGAAGTTTTAAAATGAATTAGGGTCGGTAGATTGCAGACAATTTTTCTATTAACTGCATCAAAGTGCATGTATCTCATATTTACTTAGAAAAATTATATTAATATTTTATAGAAACTTCAATGAATATCAAATTTCTGTTTTTTGTGTGTTTTTGTTTTGTTTTTTTTTTCTGTTTGCTGCCACTCAGAATTACTTAAGAACCAGATGAATAATTTAAATTGCTGAGCATTCATATTCTCTTTCTTGTTTTTTCTATATAGATTTTGAGTTCGTAGAAAGGTTCATGTAAATAAATAGCTTTTTATATTTTATAAAACAATATATAGCATGTATAGGTGAAAGCTTTTATTCTATAATACATACAATATATAGAGCTTTTTCTATATACATACAATTCTTTATTTTATACGATTTATAGTAACTGGAACAGTGAACATGCCTCTCATATAATAAAAAACCTCAGAAAGTATTGTTTTTATGATTCTTTAAAAATAATAAAACTTTTTCTATGGCTTTTTTATCGTTTTTCTGTTCGTTTTTATGCCTCGAAATAAAATATTCAATTATTTTCAAAAACGAAAAAGGCAACGACGAAAAAAAAAAAAAAAAAAAAAAAAACACAAAAAACAAAGAAAAAAAAAAAATTATAAAAAAAAAATCTTAAAAGGAGGAAAATAAATTAAATTAAAAAAAAATATATTTA
>JANSTT010017450.1:47008-61225 GCA_026745375.1 Platyura marginata
TTTAATGTTTTGCTTGAGTTTTTAAATCCTAAAAAAAAAAAAAACAAAAATAAACAAAAACGAAAAAGGACAAAAGAAAAAAAAAAAAAAAAAAAAAAACCATAAGCACAGCAAGAATGAAATTATTCTAAACCAATATTCTTTGGCTGTTCATAATAATTGAAGTTAATAAAATTAATATTTATAGAAAAAGTTTTGTATGATTTTTTTATTTTATTTGCATTCTTTGCTTAATTCAGTTGTTTTGTTTTTTTTTAAGAAAGAAAAATTTAAGACAATTTTATGTATTGTACTTACTTTAACAGGGTAGGGTGTGTTTAGTTAAGTTGACGCTAAAATTCTACATAAATAGTAAGCTTTAAACTCAGGCTTTTACACAGATTTATCATGAGATCGGCATGTCGCTTAAAAATGAAAATTTACATTGGAACAAAAATTTTACTTAAAGTAAGATTTAAAATATTTTATTAATTAAGTTTTGCTGATTATAGTAGGAATTTTAGAGGCACTAGCAAAAATAAAACTAGTACGTACCTATAATAATAACTAAACTATCTTTCTTCATGAAGCATAATATTAAATCGCCGTAATCCTTCGATGTACCTGTTTACAGCAAAAAAAAAAAAACGTCACGCATCGTCTTTACTTTTTTATTCATGTTGATACATAAATTTGACATGTTCAATTTATTATAAGTTCCGGTACCAAGGAATAATAAAAATAAAAAAACCCTCTTCCATATAATTACGTCAGGGACATTATTATTTATGGTAGAATTTTTCAGAGAGGCAAAACTACTACTTTACTTACGGTAAATCCCTGTTCCAGATTCGATAAAGATATTTTATACTGTTATGCCATTATTTGCTGTTATGTAACATCAATATATAGATGATATTATCTATTGATTGGTAACGTGTTATGCAATTCTGCACCATATTTCTTCACGTATAATATTTATTTGTTTTATATCAATAGATACAGATAGACTATATGAACAGAGAAAATGATGTGTATACCAGATACGAAGCGTGAATTTCTCAATTATGGATGCACATTATTTATATTCGAGCTTTTTTGGGATTTCATTAAAGCAGAAATTATAATATTTTAACATAGATTAGTGGAGATATGAGTACTTCATATACTCTCTAGCAGACCCAAGTTGTTAATTCTATATAATGCTAAATATTATATAAGATATAGATATATAAATATTATTTATGCATAGGGAGGCACACATTCCCTTACATCGAAGAAAGCTTCGTGCCTGGTGTATACATATTTTAACCTTTCATAATTTTTAAAAAATTTCTAAATTTCCCATTTCCTCATTAACAACATTTTCAAAACAGTAAATGTTGTATATGATTCTAGATTTTTTTTTTGATTGACTTTGAAAATTCTATACTTTATTGATCGTGTGAATTTTTAGTGTAAATTCCATATTTATACGACGTTTTCAATCTGTTATTCTCATCCTTGGATAAATCTATGAACTGAATTTAAATTAGCATGTATTATAGTTAATTTATAGTGTACGATGTTGATAATTGAAAAAAATTGTCCTCACCCCATATCAAACCCTCCCTTAAAATCTAAAAATAACTTACTTAAACTAAAATGATGTAAGGAGTAGTGGAAAAATATTTAAAGGAAAAGGGTGAAAAGAGAAAGGGTAAATGAGATGGGGAACAGGAATGCAATGTTCCGCTATTACATTTGAATGTAGAACGAAATTTATTTAAAAGTGTAGGCCGTAGATTAATCAAGCAATGTAAGGAAAATCTAAGATATTGAAAACGAAAATTTATTTCTTATCTCTAATTGAATTTTGTAAATTTTTGTTTTTTTTTTATCATCAATTTTAATGCTGTGTCGTCTTATTTTAATGATGTTATATCTCTATCTAGATAGTAGATAGATTGTCTTTCATCTTCGATGTCTTTATACTGCTTGCTGTTTATGGCAAATTCATTTCTATGGGTTTTTTTTTGAATAATCTATTAATGGATGACATGCCACATTTTACCAAAAAAAAACCTATCAATTACGAATGTTTAATTGATTTTAGTCGTCAAATTTATTTAATTGATGATTTGTATTTAATTTAAAAACAATCTAATCAATAAAAACATATAAAATGTCATTTTATGAAAATTAAAAAAAAAAAAAAACATTGCCTTCGATCGTATTATTATTCCGCATCAATTCTTTCAAAATTGCTTGTCTTTGTGTCTCTTGATGAAATCTAATTAAGAAATTATTTATTTATTTCAAGAAACATTAAATTTCTTATTCAAATAAGCGCACACACACTTTTATATATATATATATATATATAGTATGTATATTACATATGTATGTACAAGTACATATGTATATGGGTGCTGTATGTATAATGTAGCAAAAATATTTTTAAATTAGGCCATCGAAAACGGATGGAATGAGCAATGGATTAGTCAATATTTAAAGAACCATTTTTTTCGTTAGCAGTACATTATCCAAATGAAAAATGAAATAAAAAAAAAATGAAAATAAATAATAATTTTCTAAGACATTTTAAATGATATATACATATATATGTATATATCCAGATATTATTATATGTACTTGTACAGTACAATAAGATGAGTAAGACGCAATAATATTCTTCGTTTTGTATGTATATGTATATGCACCCAAAGTATATTACGAAACAATTCACATAGAACGAAAGAAAATAATAAAAGAAAAACTTTTCAATAATATTCCAAAACAGCAGAACTAAAACTCCCGGAAAATCAACAGGAAAAGGAATTTTAAACTTTTAAAGTATTTGTCTCCCATTTCCTCAGAGACAGATTTTCTTTCATGACTGGAAAAAGAGATTTTGTTTACACGATAAATTGATGCGGGTCTATTTTCAAAAGACAAAATACACTCCTGAAATGTATACACATCCCATCCAACTTCTTGGGACTTTCTTCTTCTGCTTCGTTTTTTTTTTCTTTTTTTTATTTTTTTCTTCTCCATCCTTATTCCTTATCGCTAGGAGTAGGTTGTTTGATGGTAAATAAATGTTATTTGATTGAGGACTGAAAAGATAGTATAATTTGTTTGTAAAGGAAATCTTTTTCTCTCTATAGCAAATAATATATTGCGATATTTGTACATAGCTATACTACTACACATAATAGTATACATTATGTTTAGATACTTATACTTATATGTATATAAAAAAATTAATAGACGTACATATGTACATATCTAGGTAATTTACGTTTCATGTTTAATGGAAAATAAATTAAACCACTTTGGAGTTGTCATAATGCAGTATTTGTTCTTTGGATGTCACAAGTTTTGTCTATGCAAATAAAAGTAGCATGCGATCCAACTCTGTTATAAAAAAAGTTGAAAAATTTAATTAATTTCTATCCATAACATGTTCGCTAGTAGTTTTTCACCTATTTTCTATTTAAGTATAATGTCATTAGACAATTTTTGTTTTAGCTGAAAGTTGCGATTTTTTTCGAATTTTTTATCAAAATTTTATTATAAATCTTATATGATCAAAGGTAAAAAGATTATTGCAATAATGGTTTGTTAAAATTTGTCAGTTTGCTTTTAATTGGTGAGACTCTTGATCTGGTAAATTAAATCCATAAAGGAAAACTGTAGATATTTAAAAAGTCATACATGATCGTTTAATTCATTTTTACATATTACATACAGAGACGAAGGATCCTTGGAAGTAAGGGAATGAGTGCTTTCGTAAGCAAATTTTCAAAATCCCTTTATAGATTCAATTCATATATTTTGACTTTTTGCAAGGGAGAAAAATAAATGATTCATGTATGTATGCGCAATATAGTTGAATAAATGTACAATAGAATGAATTCTGAAATCACAATTCAATTGTCAATCCTTAACCCATTCTCTCCGAGACAAAGAAATAAGCAAATTGTTTGCGATTCGGTTACGTAACTATCTCCGAGAATAAGAAAATAAGCACCGAGTTGGCATTGCGCTGACGCAACACTCGCAGAAAATGGGTTTATATAAAATAATGAGTATGTACTTTCATCCAAGCCGTCTGTATATAGAGATGTGGGGCTGTTTCGTTCATCCTTAGTAATTTTTTTTTTAAGGATATGACAATCCGTAAAAATGTTTTTATTTAATTCCAGTTTAGCTAAAGATACCCAAAAATGTCTTAATCAGCAGAATTATTAGAAATGTTTTTTTTTAAATACAACTGCTGGACCATACCACAAGTTTCACATTAAAAATAAATATTATTCAACAGAGTAAGGCGCATCCTGATGGTCCAGTATACATGCAATGTTGCACTATTTTACTATATAAACACAAACTATACGCAAACCATAAATACCAAGAGCCAACGAATTGTTAGATAAATTCAAAAAGCATATATTTCAAGTAGCGGTAAGTGTGGACAGCAGCTGTCAGAATAAAAGCTTTGTGCAGCCCTAAATTTTCTTATCTCACACTACCAGCTTTCCTACATTTCCTATATTTTCCAATTCTGTTCATTTCATCCGGTCAAATAATGTTAATGTTGTTATTTAGTTAAGAATATGTTGAAAGAGCTTTCTGTCAATGTACGGGCAGACAAAATTTATTGGCTTAGCGGTGATGTGCTTTCAGAGTGCTTCTAACTTCACAGACTTTCAATGTAAACTATAAATGTATATGGATTGGGGGCTCCAATGGGCAGAAACAGAACAACATTTCTCCAGTAGAGGTATGCTATCCGGGAAAAGATGTTACCATTTTGTGAAAATAGTTTATTCCATATATTAGAGCGGACAGAGAGGGAGCTGGAAAACGTTTCTCCCCTTCCCCCCCCCCAAGAACTTTCTCACAAATAGCAATCATGTTTTTTCCTTCTTTCTGTTTTATCTTTTCTTGTAAAATGTTTGAATGGTAATTTATTGGATTCAATAAAGAATTGCTTGGCGATGAATAAACGGAATCCTTTCGCATGCTATTGGTATTTATTGTCACGTCCGATTGATGATGGTTATCGGGAATATTGTATCTGCTTTGTTCGTGATAAGGATGTTGAAAGCGAATTTTTTCCATTTATTCTGAAATGACATTTCAATTATGGTTTCAGGTAAAAGACGAAGAAGGGTTCTAACCAATGGTTAGAACACAGTTGTTGGTGTTTGGATGATTGCGGATCATAGGTGAGATTGTATCCAAATAAATTTTGATTCAAATACGGATATTCAAATTATTTGTCGTAAAGGTTTTCTTTTGTTATTGTTGTTGTTGCTGTTTTTTTCGGTTTCTGGTTTTTATCAAGGATTATTGCTTATATTTTTGTGGTAACCTTTTCTCGGGTGTGTTTCACATTAAATATTAATTTTTTTTATGTAAATTCCCACATTACCTTTGGGCTCATTGAACTTAGAAATAAAGTTAAAGATAGAATATTTTCCAAAGTCCATAAATGTATTTATAAAAAATAATATTGTTTTGTGCCACGTAAAACTTCAGAAAAATCCAGATTAATGTCAAGATCCAATATGTTGTTGGTAATTTTCATAAAAATTCTAATTATACGGTCAATGGTCTTAAGAATGGCTGGTGGTAGTTTAAAGAGAAACAATTTCTCTATATTATCAACCAGACAAGTAAAATCTATGAAAATAAAAAAAAATATATATACATATATAAAATATAAAATACTGGAAAATGGAAAATTGAATTTTTCATAACGCGCGGTAAAATATAAAGTGTCTGTCTCTGAACAATGGATACGCTAAGAGAATATGAAAATATGGCGTTGAGTGCTTATAAAAAATTAATGGTGATTTTATACATACACGAATTCTTGTGGCAATAAAATTTCCAAGGGTGTAAATCTTTGATTGAATATTAATATTTTTTTTTTATATTACAATACATGTATTGTATTGTGTTTATATACATTATGCATGAGCATAGTAGAATATGAACAATTTTATCTGTATGTACTACCTACATGGTTACCTGTATACAGGACCCTATATATCACTAGAAAGTTGAGAGTGGATCCTTGGAGTAATTTATTTACTGGTAAAATATACCAAATATCGTAGTCATACCAAAACAAGTCCTACATTTATCCGTACATAGTTTATTGTCAATACGAATATGTTGTCCACGGACGATAATTTTTGGCCAAACATTTTATTGCCCTGTATTGATGTTAACCAAAAGGTATTATAACTTTGGTAAAGAGTTTTTAACGGTCATTAATATTGATCGTAGATAAAAATTGCAATCATTGGTTTTTAATCATTTACTTGAAATATATTTGGATTAGAGAATAATGAGCATAACAAAAATTATAGAGAATAACAAAATTAAGATTTTATTTATAAAACAAAAAGTTCTACTATCTACTGTTATGGCGCTGCAATCAATTTTATGTAATTTAAATTTCTTTACTGTTTATTATTTATCTTAGTCGCGCTATAATTAAAATTTCAAATAAATTAACAATTAAAATAATTAAATCGAGTCCTTAAGGAAAATGGACAAAGGGGTACCGTAGTGTTAATTACGTGTGATTATATTTTAGATTTTAAACAGTTCATAAATGTACTATAGTTAAATAATTATTTAAACTTAATGATATTCAAATAATGTATATTAACACAGAGAAAACTGCCAAACACCTACCTACATACCTCATCAATAAAATAAATTGTTGTTGCCCACTGACTATCGACTACTATGTAGTCCGACTGTTCCATATATTTATATACCATTTTGTCTAAATATTTCACGTCATAGTTTTTTGGGGGGAATGGGTGCAGTGTGGGTATTTTAGTGGTGGATATAGTGTGGGCCAGACTATATTTTACGGCACATTTAATATATGAAACCATAATATTTTGGAACCATTGCTATCCGGAACCATAAACCTAAATGAAAACAAAGTTTATTCCGTTCCCATATTTTATTATATTTTGCACTTTAACGTTTTCGTGTTATTTAAATGAGCAAACCTAAATTTTCTCGGTTTGCTCTAGTACATTTCTATATTATGAATGTACATATGTACTCGTAACCTAAAATGGGTAAAAAAGGGAAATAAAGAAAAGTAAATAAATAAAAATACTTTATGAGAATTGGATATGTTACAGTATGTATTTGGTCAGTTTTTTTTTTCTTCTTCTAGTTACCTTATGTAATTGTGTATGCCTTTGGTGCGAAGTGGTTGAATTATGTTGCTAACTGGCATAACTGAGTACCATACAATTAATTTTCTGTTAAACATTTTTTTTTGTTTTTTGTATTTTATTTGAGTTGAAAAAGGTGTGATAAACAAATTAGCTTATTCATTCGCCCAAGCGACTTTAGGTATGTAAATGTTTGCCTTTTGAGCGGTATCCTTGGTTGAATTCTTCTTCGAATTACACACACACACACACATGGATACATACAAATGTTATTATTCAAGTACATAAATTGGTTTGAGACTAGATGGTTTGGAATCCACTTTAAAGCTTTATTCAGAGAAAAATATTGTCGATATTAGAAAATATTCATAAATAATTCTAGAAAAAAGGCTGAACAGATAAAAAATCAAACAAATTCTATTAAAAATAAGTAAATTTGCTGGTAAAATGTTATAAATGTATAGATAGGTTCGATTGATTAAAAATAAAATTATTAAATATGCCAATATTAATTAATTATCAACAATAGCGACAAAGCAATATCATGCTTTAACTAAACAAAAGTAATATCGATTATTGTATTTTAATATATTATATATGTATATACAGTAAATACTCAATTCCATATTTCACAATAATTCACATTTGAATGCTACGCTTAATTCGATATTATTCCGTCCATGAAACATTTACAATAGTTTATTGAATTGCGTATTCAAAAGCAAATTTATTACTTCTGCTCACTATAAATTTTAGTTTATGGAGTTTATATTGCATTTCAGAAGTTAAAGTTGTTGGATAAACAAATTAGTGAAATAATTTACTATTGTTTGAAATTCATACCGACCTCCGGTTAAAGTGATTAAAAATTGTTTGGTTTTTAATTTATTTTTCTGAGGTATAATTACATACTTATGGTTTGTGTACAATATGTACCTACATATATGCTCCAATTAAAATAGAGAAATACAGAAAAAATACCTTCTCGCTAAACATGCATAATTGATAAAAAAAAAATTGACAATTCTCCCAAATGGACATTCAGGCAATGACGGATTTATCTTATACGATAAAACAATATGGTCTAATGTTTGTTGCTAATATACATACATATTCATACCTATATGCTAAATTGTTTGATAAGGTGTCCTTCGATTTAGTCGATTAGTGTTTCAGACGCTGGTCTATTTTTCGAAAGTTTCTTTAAACGGATTCCACTTTGAAGACATCTTTCCGATAATTATGTATATGTGGCGATTATAGACATTTTGTTATGGAAGTACATATAAAGAATAGGACACTTGAAAATCTCCATATGACAGACGTCCGGGTCGGCTTTGATCAATACCTAAGCTAACTAACTAAAAATTTGCATATTGAAATAAATTATATATACATATTGGTCTAAAATTCCGTTGAAATGAATAAAAAGTTTAAGAAAGTTTTATTAAAGCTACAGCCGAGTTCATATAGAAAATAGGTATGCATAATATGCAATACCTAAATATAGCTATTAAATTCAAGATTGTGGACATAACAAGATTAACCGTGAGTTGGCCAATAAATTCTGGTTTAAAAATAAAAATGAAATTGAAAAGAAAAAAAAAAGAAGAAAAATCACAAAAGAAACCAAGTAAACAGTCTAAGAATCAACCCTCTATTTTACATTGAAACGTACCTACCCATTATTATAATTATATTGCTTGCTAAGTTTAACCCCATCATTATTAAGTTAGAAAACTTAACCCTCGAAAAATTTATCACGATCTTGCCAATAATAATTCCATAAAAAGTACTTGAAACTTTTAATAAGCTCTCGAAAGCCGCATAATACTTTGCAAAGGCAAACGAGAAAAACAATAACGAGTACCAGAAGACACGTACTTTGGAGCTAATTAAATTTACCTACTTAAACAAAAAAAAAAAAAAAATCGTATAAATATATACTGGTGTGGTAGTCAGTTGGGCGGTGAGGAGGATGGTCGACAGTGTTTGTACCCGAACATATATAAAGATATAGACAGGTAGGGCTGTTTAAGTTTGAGAAATATTATTTTTGTAAATTAAGCTAATTGCTTTTTGAGGTTATGTGTGTGTAGTTTGTTTTTAAACTAAATATAAACTTTTACTGTTGAAGTTGTAAAGATAAATAAACGTAAACTCGACCCAGATAGGTAATGTTGGGCTCTTTCTCGTTACCCATAAAGCATATAAGGTTTATTGCCTATATAATAATAATAACTATGTACAATGCGTAAATATTTTTGTTGAAATGTAGAGCTAGAGATTATGATGATACTGAACTGTTGTGTGCCTTGGTCGTCGTATAAAAATGGTAAATGCCATAAGCGACATTTCATCTTTTTTCTACTTCTTAAAATTGTTAATGTTGATTCAATACCTCACTTGAATTTGCATTCGAGACACTTTGCCGCAAATCTTTTATCTTATCACAACAATTTCCCAATCGTTTTTCACTCTCTGTCTCGCTCGCTCTTTGCCTTAGTCTATGCTTAATTTGTCGTTTGAGACTTTTTTTACTTTAGACGGTTATTTGACTGTTTACATTGTAGAATATATGTACCTACATGTAGCAATTATATATATTATTTAAACTAAAGTTTCATTTCATTGCAAGTAGGTAAATGTTTTTTTAACGACCCTCATCTTTAGGGTTTTACTTGGACAACTTTTATTTACGTTACATACATAAATGTTTATGAAAGTTTTGTAAAATATGCTTAGAGGTATACCTATGATGATGTAGTCTGTAGTGTGTACAATGTACATAAATAATACTAGATTGTATTTAAAGCCGCTAGACAAAATAACCCTAATATATCCTTTTGTATATTTACAATTGAATTCATTTAATTTTATTTTAATTCTTTTTTTTTTAACAAAACAAAATAATAAAATCAATTTACAATCACGATCTAATTGATGTTATGTCAAATTTTTTTCTCTTCAATATTATCATTAAGTTATGGTTGAGTTGACATGTGTTTCAATTGGCCTAGGAGCCAGTTATCAGACTGGGTGTTGGTGACATCTCCTAAGTATATGTTTTAAGTGTTTTTCCAAAATCGAACCTTTTTAGAGGTATTAGAAATGTCAGTAAATAGACTGTGAATTACTTTACTCCTTTGTCGGACACTTGGCACTCCGACACAAAATGTGTCCAATTGTCCGACAAATGGCTGAAGATAGGCTGTAGGGTTAATATCGGAAATTTTCTAACAAATTGACTGCAAATTCATCATAGCGGCACAATACAATACAAGGTAATTTTTTATAATCCAATAATTGTGTAGATATTGTAATTTGCTTTACGAGCGAACAAATGTTTGACGGGAATCTTATTGATTTTATTTTAAAAATTACAATCAGGATGATACACATGACAAATTCATAGAAAAATGGATAACGATCTATTAATTGTCAACCATCCTTGTTTGCGGTAATATTTTAATAAGAATTTTTTATTTTCTCATTACATTTTTATTTTTTACATGTGTTGTATGTGAACAGGTTCGTTGAAATAAGTCCAAAGGTTTTGCTGGTTCATCAAAAAAAAAAAATAAAAAACCTAAAATGCTCGTAAATTCATTCACACACGCCCTTTCTATGTCGTAAAAACACATAAAACTCTTCAGTCACGCTATTAAACAAAAAAATATATGTTTATTGAAAACAATTGCACTAAAATCTATTTTGTTTTGTTTGCCAGCTATTTTTTATTGTTTGTAATGTATCATTTTGAAGCACCCGTATTTTATATACATACATATTGCAATATACACAATATTTTTTTAATGCACTTGAATGCACCAATGAAAATTTTCCAGTCAAATTGCGTTCTATTTTTGCTGGTATCATGGACAAATATTGACTTTTCAAATATAAACAGATATCCAATAATGAATTTTTTTCGTTCATCCGCCGAATTTTTCCCCCCCCCCCCCCCAAAAAAAAAGAAGAAACCTTTTATTTGAGATAACTCTCAACCACACCTCCACCAGAATACAATTCGACATATATATTCAAATGACATTTTTATCAATTTTGACACTTCCATGAATAAAACATGAACACCTTTGAGGTGAGCTAGTCATTCTTATTCATAATATTATTTCGATAATACAATTTGATGATATTTTATACGTTTTTGCATTGACTTTTCATCCCCCAAAATTTAATTCTATACATAATATATAGGTACATACATATATATGTAGGTGTAAATAGATACATGTAGTCAGGAAGGGATTGAATTATACTATTATGACCTATTATTGAATCAGGAAAAGAGGAACAGGTTGACATACCTTTTTCGAATCAAATATATTATTGACCTATATTTATACATGTATGTGCGATGTGCGTGTTGATATTAGCGAAACTCCATATACAAACACTGAGAAAAAAAAATGGTAGTTTTTACTATAAATCAATACCGAAAGTGAACAACACCGTTTGTGGTAATTTTACCAACATATAGTAATTTTGAAAAATTCTATAGAAATAATACTTTTATGTATATTACAATTCGTAATATTACAAACTATGTTTTTCTATGACTTACTAATTTTCAATCTGTGGTAATTCCACTATGAATGTAGTAATTTATAGTTATCATATTAATATATTACACTATGTAAACTTTCCATCGATGGATAGTGAGGCCGACCTGGCAACACAGTTGGAATTGGAAGGTACAGAATAGTAAGACAAGAGAGTTAATAGTTGATAATAAATATATAAATATAAATGAAGAGTTTTGCAATAACAAGGCTTTACATAAGTAATATACCATAAATGTAGTAAATTGACTTAATTTTGTAGTAAAAAGTAGCATAGCGCTCGGGTATGTAATATGTAGTCAATTTTTTTATACTTATACGGTTTTATACTCAAAATTGTTTTATTTGCTACATTTTAATACATTTTGTCATAAACGTAACAAATTCAAATGAAAGATCTTTTCGCAAACTTTAAATTAATACTGGTTGTTAAAGAAAATTACTCCCAAATTAGCTAAAAAATACATTTCAGTGAGTAATATTTACATTTGTTACCAATACATATAATAGGGGTTTTTTCCACGATTTTTTTAATTTTTATCGCCTGAACTGAGAACTAACTCTATTTTCATGTTGGATTTTAATTTCAAATTTTAAAATATTTTTATTTTAAACCATTCCTATACATAATATATAGCTAAATGTCAAAAGCTTTTGACCAAAATCCTTTCATCACATAAATCTATTCTCGCTTTCATTTTGATACTATCATATATGTGTATCAAACAAAAACCCATTTGTTATAAAATAGTAATGGTAATATTTATTTTAACAAAAAAAAAAAAAAACAAAAAAAAACACATTTTTTTTAAACCCTTAACCAATAGAACGTTAACCCTATCAGTGAAAAGCTGTAATTCATCTTCTGCCACCACAAGTATAACAAAACAAAACTACATTTGCCTATATAGAGCGGTTTCATTTTATGTAACAAAATCAGCCTGCAATGGTTGGGTTATATTAAACATGGTCAACTTTACCGGGATAAAAGGGGAGATTTTATCTTTGGAATGACTTTGCATTCTGCCAACGATGTAAAACATATATTGGAGGTCTATACAACATAAGAGCATACATGTTGGTACGTATGTACGTACTTTCATATGTGCCTGGATGTATATTTAGCTCATACTCAATCTATATATATCTATAAAATGGAAATTTTAAGGTTATTTCGGTCACATAAAATAGGTGAAGGTGCAACATATGCATACGAGATAAATTGTAATGAGAGTAATGGAAAAGCTTTTAGGTGGATGGTGGCGTATAGGTTTTTTTTTTCTTTCTTTCTCTAGTTAATCCTGGTGGATGAAATTAATCATGGCTGATGATTGTGTATGTGATAAGAAATTTTTTTGAATTTTCAATTAATTTATACACAAAGGATATGAAAGTGGATCATACATAATACAGTAGATAGGTATATATGTATGTATAAGTTATGTATAGGAACATGAGAACAAATGGTGGCTAAAAGTAAATTTATCTACATACATATGTACGAAACGAATATTAGATTATTTATACATTATATATAGCTTAACGCCTACATTCCCCAAATGTTAAATTCCACACTATTATCCCTTATCCTTTATGAATTGCCAACGTTCAATTATATATAAATGAAAATGCCTGATATCCGTTCAGAAAATTGGATGAACAATTATTATTATGACTAAATCATGTTATTTTCGTATAACACAAAATACTTATTTCACCACTTACGTTCTTATAAATTTTCTGTTAACGATGCTTTTTCAGTTTGTTTGCAAGAAAATTGTCTAAGTGCTCTCAGGTAAAAATAAGATTTTTTTTTCTTTCTATATCTCTCGGAAAAGGAAAATCCCTTACTTTGCACAAAAAGGTTGATTGAAGAAGTATACACGAGCATACCATAATGGTTACACTGTTGAGGGATAATTTCGCTTAGTGCTGATGTTATTACAAGAAATAAAGACTAAAAATATTTTATATCGGTCTACCCGTCTACAATTGTAATATCATTCTATAAATTCGCAATTTTTTTTTTTCTTTCTATTAAACAATAAATTTTGTATGAATTAAAGCTCGTTGAAAAGCTTACACTGTTAGTTATTTTACAGATTAATTGAATTGAAATAAATATAATCTCGAGATATTTTTATAGTCCATTTTACATAATTATTTTGTCGTCATCAATTTTTAAACGACTTATTCCCCTGGTCATATTAATTCATAATCGCTTTTTTTTTTATTTTTTAGACTCAATATTAATTTCCTCGTGTCGTCTGTACCTACATATACATACATACATTCTTATTGTCTGTTAAATGGAATATTTTGCCTGGACGCTAAATTCAGAAGATGATAGAACTAAAATCTTTAATGTATTAAGACTGTAATGCCCCTGGCTCTCGTGAGCATCACTTAAAAATTTACAAAGATAAAAAAACAAAAGAGTCTATTTAAGCAAA
>JANSTT010017451.1:0-17068 GCA_026745375.1 Platyura marginata
AAAAAGCTTTAATCAAAACACTTGTAAGTTATAGTATTTAATTTTTTGTCATAAATGAATTTAATTTGACATAAAATAATAATCAAAATATTATAGTTTCTTTGAAAATTAATTGAAAATTATAAACTATCAACCATCGTAAAATATTGACCCTGGCTTTGCTTTAATTTTAAACAATAATAATATACGACCATACAAATTGTGGCTGGTTTTTGCTTCTGCATGTATAGCCTTTTAGTAACTTATTGAAAAAAAAATTTCAAAGGCGCCAAACATTTCTCGCACACACAAAAAAAAACCACGAGCCGGCCCTGCATACATACATAGTTTTTTAATATATTTAATTCTAAATAAAGGCGATTTTGTTTTAGAGAACTTACCGTATATGATTTTGTCATTTTGTTGGTTAACATTTTAGTTTCACTTACATTTCAATCAGCACATTATTTAATATACATAGTTAAATTTGCATTTAGGTGTTTAGTATATCTGTCCTTATACATGATCTTTTAAAAATAATCAAGTTGTGATAAAAATTAATTAAAAAATTTAAATTAATTTCTAACAATTCAATTCAATTTATTTTTCATTAATTTTTTTAGTGTGTAAGTATTTTTAAACTTTAAACGTAAAATTCCGTTTGATTTTTATTCCTACATATACATAAAATGTGTCCTAGATTTTTTTTTTTTATTTATTTAATTTGATTCAAAGTTTAAATTTTTTTTTAACTTCACATTATATAAATGTTTGCCTATTCTCATAAAAAATCACAATAGTTTCACACAGTTGTTATCTTTTTTAAAGAATCAAATTAGACAATTTACCTTACATGAATTACGCAAAAAATAGAGAAAAATTTAAATAGAAGTAACAAATAATAATTAACTGATCATATTAATTAACGAATTACTTAAATCGTATTACATGACTGGTGCTAAACTGTGGGCACCCAACTATAACAATCACGAAAAACCATCACTGGTATACTAAACTTTATGTATAATACTTAGATCAATTTCAACGATGTTGATTCCCGGTAAGGTTTAGTGCTACTGAAGCAATGTACTTTATATTAGCGACTTGATTTTTTCGAATTCAAATTGGAATTAATTTCCATAAAACACAATTCACTTCTTGGTTGCCCATATCTCGTCTCTTTCCATATATATTATGGATGCGATTCAGTTTTACTGGGTATGCAACGAAGCTTACACAAACAAAATGTTGGTACGTGAGGTTTCCTGCAAATTGTGTTGTTATTATTATTATTATTAAAAAAAGTATTGTTGTTAGTATATATACATACATACATAGGTATATATAGCTAATACTTATGTATAATCGAGTTAATTGTATTCATGTACTCGAAATATAGCGTAATAATATGCTTTAAGCTAATTTCGATGGCATCAACTGTGAAATGGATTTTAATGGATAATTTATTGAAGATAACAAACGAAGGTCTGATAAAGTAATTGGCTGAACAAGAGATGTGACCTTAGTTAATGCATAAACTCCTCCTCTATATGGCAATGTAGAAATTTTCACGGTGAAAATTGGATTTTTATTGTTGGAGAATAATAAATATATTTTCTCAATAAATCGGCTTATATAAAGTCTAACTTTGGTCTCATTTTTGCAAGGATCAAAGGGTTAATAGTGTAAATGTGTACATTTAGCCAGTATATGTTCAAAGAAGCATAACATTTTATAATTTTAATCCGAGATTCGTTGATATATTCAAAATATTCGAAAGTACTAAATAATTGGCTAGAAAACATAGTTCTAGATATGGAATCCACTACAGGTAAACGGTTAATCGGTTAATTGCTTACCAAAGTACTGGTAAAAAATTCAATTTGTCGATAATTTCAGTTAATTTTTTATTGCTCTAACATTGAAATACATATGTAGATATTATTTATTAATTATTATTAATTAAATTAAAATATAAGACACAAAAGAAAAAGTCGGTAATTTTGAATTCCCTAGTTCTCAATTTGATTAATAACAAAACTATTTATAACAAATTTGAGAAAGATGAACACAAAGCCAATTTGACTTATTAGTCGTAAAGTTAAACAATGAAACAGAAAAGTTGTGTTGAATTCATTACAATTAATTGCAAAAAAAACAATCGTCAGTGTGTTTATCAAAATCCAAATTATGCTCAATGATGATATTTTAAGAATGAGTAGTAAAAAAGAAATGGTTATAGAACGAATAAGCAGCACGTACGCTAAAAAGAGGCCATTAGATCCATTAGATCCAAAAAAAAAAACCCATTATTCTCATAATTATAAAAAAATAATTGACGATCATTCAAATAGACTTACAATGTTATTATCATAAACACTTCAATTGAATATGTGTATGATCTTGTCTAATAAATCAGCACCAGAGATCCTATCAAACAACAATAATAATTAATGCAATCAAAAACCAAACGCTAATTTCTTGATTAATTGAATTAGAAAATTTACGAGATGATCATAGCTACATATACTGTGTATGTATGAATGTATGTTTCCAATGAGATCACAATTTGATTTATTGACAGATTCGTGCAGATCGGTTTATACTGATTAAAAGGTACCGAAGAAGCAGCCTATATTGCACATATGTATGATTGCATAATTAATTGACAATATAAATAGAAAAAAAAAATATATGTTGAAAATCACACAGCACCATAAACATAACAATTGAATTGAATTGTTGTTAAATATATAGATAAATTTTATGATTCGGTCAATGTCAGCTAGAGACACGATTCAAATACCAATTGGCACTCGAATATGCGCAAAGGTATTGTTTAAATGCAATTATTTTCAATTCTCTGCACATATTTTATCTGAAATAAGAAGTCTCACATATCTAAAGTATCTCTTGGCCATAACTATTATTTTTATTGCTACTATACTTACTGTCGGTGCCGCTGCTGTCATTCATTTTTTAGTACAATGTTGGTACACAGTGGCAGCGCGGTGCCGATTGCCGTTACATGTTACTAGCGCGGTGAGACATGCGCATGTACAATTGTACAATGGGTATATGTACTTACATACAATTCGATGAGTACAGTATGATAAATGACTTAAGGTAATAATTTAATTAGATTTAAGCATATGACAAGCTTTTGATTTTAATTAGTTTTTTACTGTATAATTAATGGTTAACATTATTTTAGGCGTTATATGATTCTTTAATTAATTATAGACTTTTTCATTTGTCGTGCTTGGTGACATATTGATTATTTATTGTTTTCTGACTTGACTGGAAAAAAGTCATTGCTAAGTGACTAAGTAATTAATCAATTGTTTTTATAGAGAAATACCTTTTGGAAATAATGAATCATGAATGAGCCCTCAATATTTCAATGCTTCATTAAAAATGCAAACATATCTTTTTGAAATGCTATATGACATAAATTACAAAAGTCACAAGTCCATCCTTTTATTCTACCTGTAGCCACCACAACAATTTGAACCAATTAGAAAAATGTATAATTAAAGACAGTTTGTATAGAACTTACATTGTTCTTGATTTCTTGATACATGATAAAATCAAACCGACAAAAAAAAATTAAAAACGGAAATCACATTCGATACATCAAATAATGCACAATCACTGCCTGTTTTGACTTTGTAAGTAGCTGACTTATTCATTATGAATTTAACGTAAAAATTTAATGAACACATTGTTTCCATAAAAATAGCGCTCAATGTAAGTCAAGGCCACTCAAGGACGATCATTAAATAAATAAGCTATTTGTTGACATGACGCAAATTAGTTAATCGCTATCAGATAATATAGTGATTAAATAGCTATTCGGTATACACACACACACACACACGCAGGTTCAGTGCTATTGATTAGTGCGCCTGCGTGAATAGTTATTTGGTTTTTATTTAAATTAGCCCACACTTAAAAATAATAGACTCTCATATTATACGTTAATAAAGTTCATGATGAATAGTTTATAGTCATAATATTAAAATTAAATACCGAAACGCTTTTATTACCTGTCGTTATGTACCTACTGATGTGTCAAAAATGACAGGTCATGATCACCCAGAGGGCTATCAAATATTTCTCATCGCTCATGCGAGAAGACATTTGATTGATATTTTAATTTAAAAACTTCACGAAACCTTTTATTCTGCCATAGTTATAAATATTATAAGTCGACTTTTTGTTGTTGTAAAAGTGGCAAGGATATAGGGTAACTATATCAATTAGGTGGATAATGGATACTATGTAGTTTTTTATAACAAAATATAATTCATAATAAATTATTTTATTTTCTTCCTTGTAAAAAACTACAAAGTACGCGTCTGATAAAGTATTGCGGTAGTGTCATTTTTTGTGGCATTCACTCTAAAATGATATCAAAGTCTCTACACAGTGTTATTTATCAAATCTTGATAAACGGAATGTTTATTTAAAATTTGCATTGTGAAAAGATGTCGACAAGCTCTTTAATAAGAAAAATTATTGTCTTGCACATGTCCGCAAATTTGTTTTTAGTATTTTAAACTTCCTGGTTTAACAACACGATGGAAATATAAAAAAAATACGTGTAAGCTACAAATTAATTTAAAGTTTATTCATCTCTCATCATTCATCAGTTGAAGTACCTGCAGGAATATGTTTATTAGGTATTCCTAAATTTATTGTTCTTTTCGAGATTTGCTTAAGTTTGCTGTACTGAATTTATTAAACTTTTTCAAAAATAACTATAGTAAATTTAACAAAATTTTAATGTTTTGTCAATTTTTGGAATTTACTAAATATTTGCAGATTTTTTATTTTTGAGTCATATAAAATATTATCTATTCTTTTAGGTTGGTTGGTTGGTAAGAGTGGCGAGACCTTATGTTCAGTGCCGCATTAAGCTTTACTGTAGGCTAGCGAAATCTATGGGCCCTTTCGAAAATTATCTAGTGCCCTTATAACATTTGTGAGCTTACGCATCGATGTTCCTCTTCGTGCAGAATATATTGTCGTGTTATTATTATATGGAGCTATACGCCTTGACTTTGTACGATTTACTCCAAAAACAACAGAGATCTTACTCTAGGTCTACAAGATATACTGCCAAAATTTCAGCTTTCTAATTTCAGCCTTTTAGCCGGAATCTTGATCACGAACGGACGGGCCGATATGCATATTTTGACTTAGAATTTCAGGAGAAAACAATGGAGTTACATTTTTTTTTCTTCGATAAATATTAGGGCCGTTGCAACCTGCATACCAAAGTTAATGTTATATAGGTTTTTGAATTTAATTTTTTTTCTATATTTTGAAAAAAATAAAAAAACACTTGATAAAATAGGACATTTTCAATAAATATTAAATCAAATTCAAAATATTGATCCGTTTTCGTGGGGCCCCTAAAGAATAGAGACCTGTAGGCTACAGCCTACCGTGCCTTTAGGTTAATTTGACACTGCTTATGTTTAACACCCTATTTGTTGTTATGGTCACTCAGGAGGTTCAGCTACAGCCATTTAGAGGCATTAAGGAATCCTAACACCTTCTTGACTGTTTTTTCGTCGATTTCTCTCAGGTGGTTAAAACTGTGATTACCCAGTTTCTTGAACCTGGTTCTGTTTAATGCCGGGCATGTTCAGTTCTTCTAATCACTAATCCTTTTTTGTTTCATTCTTTGCTTTACAACTGATTTATTAATGGTTTGAGTTTATATCGGATGGAAGTCGCATCAAGAACCTTCAACTATAAGGTCTGTTTTTTCATCATCAATAATGAATATTTTTTTGTGTACTGTACAATATTAATTTCAAAATAGTTTCAATCGGTATTTCTAACGTTTCGCTACTGGATAGAAACTATCAATCAAATACCATTATCTTATAGGTAAACATCGATCAAATAAAGTATTTTTATTTTAAAACGTCGATCCAGCTGTACACAATTTTTAAGTAGTTTATGTACATATATAATTAAAAAATAACTATGTTTGAATTTTAATTATATACATTAGGCCCTTTTTTCGATAGTTAACCTATTGTAAATTGTGCAATATGATACATGTACGGAAATTAATTTTTGTAACATATAAAACTGTCATTTAAATTGAATATGAATATTAATTGATGTGTGCTGTTGATTTTAATAATGATTGATTGAAGGTTGATTTTTTTCGTTAATCGTTTTCGATTAGTTTTATTTTGTAATCTAATTTTCAGATATCTTAATTTGGTTCGATATATCAATAATTCAGATTAGATAGTATAATATGGTTTGACTTTGATGTGTTTTAATTAATTAATTAAAAAAATATTTCAAATGGAATTTTGGTCAAAAAACGTTATTCTAATAAATGTGCCTATATAGTATAATGAAAAATAATCCATAAATACCTACTAAGTATTAAATTATGAAACATTTCTAAAGAGTGTGTCCACACTTTGTCCTCAAATTCATCACAGGTGGATATTCACTTTAAATTAAATCAAAAAAAAAATATTAGAAGTAAGAGAATTGATTACACAAATTTATTAAATAAATCACATTTGATAGTAGATAGAACAAGAAAATATAAATTAATTAAATATTAATATAATATAGTAATCACTTGATTGACTCCAATTCACGAAAATCTACAAAAACACAAATTAAATTAATATCTTAATATTTTCTATAAAAAAATCTATCTATTGGTTAATTGTATTAATTTCCTACCAATAAATACTTACATTCTGAACAAGCAATCACACCAAATACAATCAATATCATCATCACTGTCATTGTTATAATCAAACAGGTTAAATCTTTACAACAACATCGGCAATTATATTTGCAAGATTTGCGTGGTTCTCCAAGTTCATTGATCATAGTAAAATTTGAGGAACTGACATTTGACATTAAATCTTCATCTTTTAATTTTTTTGGATTATTCGGATGCATTGAATGAACAAAAATACTAACATCACGATCAAATGATTCAGATTTTGTAATTTTAATTTGATTGCTTTTATGCAACATTGTTAGATTTTTAACTGTTAATAGAGTTGATTGAGATGTGATGCTCTAAAAAAAAATTTTTTATTCAACTTCGATTATCAATAATTCTAACAAAGTTCGTAAATAATAATAATTTTTTTTGCCCTCCCTCTTTTTTGGAACACTCACATTAAAGCTTGTATTGTTGTCATTCCTTATCAGAGTTGAATTATGCCAAGCATTTACAGAATTAATTTTTCCCTTATTATTGATTGGTTTGGTTGTTGAAGATGGCCGAATAGCTGCTCGAGGGATTTTATATGGATCAGTCATCTAGCAAAAACAAAAAAAAAACAAAAATTAAACGTCTTAACATAAAATAGTTGTTGACTATGAAAAAATATGAGAAAGTTTTATTGGCATTGTGCAAACTATTAGGCATATTAATTATGCGTTTAAATAAGTAATAAAATGATTGATAATTTTTGCTTAATTGAGAGAAAATATAAATTACTTGATAAATGTGCGATGATGTACCTCCTAAGTTACAATTTAATTAAATTAAAAAATGCGGAAATTGACTTGCATAACAATATTTTTGTTATTTTCAAAAAAATAATAATTGATCATCTTAGTCACTTTCAATTTTATTTTTTTTTTTTACTTAATTTTCTATACTTAATATACTAATAAATGGCAAACACACGAATGGTAATATTATAATCACAACAGAAAATAAAATTTATTTTACTTTGCCTACACTACTGGCTCCGGCGACTGTCCTTTTTCATTTTAAAACGACCATATCTAGAAATAATTTTTTTTTAGGACAGAATCAGACATAAGCGATTGCACTTAAGTAAGAAAAAACCACACATTCGAATAATTAAGAGTAAGAAAAAATTAATTAACCAACAATTATTATTATTTCTTTTTGCATATATCAATTCAGCTGGCGCCAACGAAAAATTTCAAATAATCCAACAAACAAAACTAGCTACGTATATAATATTGATGAAGAAGTAGTATTTTATTAGCAAATAACAAACAAGAAGATCAAGACGTCCTTGAGAAGGCAATTTTTCAGTTTCCAAGTATTTTTACTTTTTATAACTGCAAATTGATGAGCTAATTTGAGAAAATTATGCAAATTTAATAAATTTGCGCATATATGTAAATAGTATAGATTTTAAAAGTGATCATTTGTCGATGGTCGTGTGCTATTGACCTTTTCTTTTGTGGTTAATAATTGGTATAACTAACGCATGAATCTATTACACTATTGGTCAATTTAAAATTTTTTGATTTTTTATTTTTTTTTGTTAATAAGTAGCAAATTCTTTAAATTAATTGGGAAGCATTTACTAGTTATGAAACAATACTTACACATAAAAATGGTTAAATTCACGTTACATGGACGTTAAATATATAGACTACATAAATTACCTATTGTGTTTTTACTCGCAAGAAATGCATAATTTTCAAAATGTAATCGATTTGTAATCCAAATATATGGAGTTCAAATAGTTATACGAGTATGTTAAAATTCTTATTCATTTTTGTAAAATTTATACATGAAATATCTGTGCAAATAAAATACGATAAAAATAATTCAGTGCAGTTGCACATTTCAAAAGGAATAGATAAAAAAAACTAAAAATCAATAACATTTTACCCCATAAAACTCATAAAAAGGTTGCTAAGTAAAAGCTACACACTTTTCACATTAAACTACCCTTCTCTCACCCTATATTTTGAATGGTGTGGAGTCCTATAAGAGTTAACGGTGGGTCAAAATTGATGACCACATTTTATAAGAAACAAACAAATAAAAGTTTTTTGTATTTATCATTTAATCGAAATTTTGCCATTTTAGAGGGCTTTTAAATATGAATGATGGCAATTAAAATCCTTAAATTCAAAATTATTGAATGGAAAATTTTGATTAGTAATTGTAGGTATTTAAAATTATTATCTACACATGTAATGGGACATCATCTTAATAATTACTGGTGGCACGTCACTGCATAAATAATTTGAAAAATAATTTTCAGAACTCGAAATGCAGGCGCCTCACATTAAAAAAATGATAATAAATGTTTTTTTTAGTATGAAATTAAAACCATCATTATTATGCAATAAAGGTCGCGTGACTTGTGAAATGCTCATGGAATTTTTTTTGTTCAAATTTTTTTTTTTTTTTTCATTTATGTATGTTATTAAATAAATTTTCGATTATTGGTTTTTGATCAAGTTTGTTTTGATTGAGCAAATTTAAAAACAAAAAATCGCACAACAACTACTTATAGCTTGCAATCAGGTTTATGTTTTTGGTGTGACAACTTTATAACAATAGAGACATTGTGAACGAAAAAAAAACTGGATTGGTAATTTGTGTCTAATTTATTACCAATTAGGAACTCAAGTATTTTTTTTTAATGCGCAATAATGAATTTGTTGATTATAATATCAGCAGACAGTTATGTTGTAAGTAAATTAGATAAAAAGATTTTTTTTTGAGTGGGGAAAGTTGTGGTGTTTGTTTGCAAAGGTTCATAAACAATTTATACCCGATGGCGTAGTTTACACAGGCGGCAAAATTAAAAATGAGCATCAAATATAATTGTGTTGACTGAAATTACAAAAATATAATAAAAACTAGTAGAAATGTAGTCAATGTAGTACCATCATGAGATGAGATCTCATAAGTTTAAAATATTAAAATGCTTAAAATGGATAAAAATAATATTTAACCGATTGTGGGATATGGATCTATTTGACATATTAAAGAAATATTTATTTTTTTATTGCCTGTATGTGGACCTATTAATTTTTTCTCTATTCCAAAAATAGGTAGACATTGTACAGATTTTATCCTCTCTGCCCTTTCCCTAAATTTGGTTCCATTCCCCAAAATCAGTACGAACTTATGAGTAGTGTATAAAATAAAAATAAAACGTTCAAATTTATTTAGCAGATTTCTATACGATGAAATTAGATGTCTTTTATTAACAGTTAGTTGATTAAAAAAAATGCCTAGAAAAAATTCTATTTCCTTTGAAAATAGTAATAAATATTATATACCTACACATAAATTAATAATTATTTATTAAAAAGGAAAAAAAATGTAAAATTATAGAATTAAAAAGCACTTTAGTATAGTAAATCTATCTCTAAGACATCAGAATAATTATCCATTATAAGAACCAAAAAAAGTCCAATTACATTTTAAAGCAACAAAAGGGACAAATAAATTCTTGTTCATTTACAAGGGCATTGTCTCTTATGTTAATATATGAGGAAACAATTATCTTCATTGCTGATGACTATTAAAATATTTATCCGCACACATTGATGACGTAGGTAGATGAAACTTGATGGAAAATTGTATATAATCAAACTCATCTTGTTCTACTTATACGTCAATGGAAAAGAATGTGGAAATATTTAAATTAAAATATTGAAATACTTAGAGGTACTTCTCTCAGATTCATTACAATGTAAATGTGTTTAATTTATTCAATAAAATATATTGTATTTAATAATATTATAATTACGATTCATGTAGTTGATGCGTATATGCAAAGCAATACGTGCGTGTATAATTATAGGATAGCTAATCACGAAAATAGTTAGATGATAACTAATAAACATATTGTTGGATTAGTAATTGCCACTGACTCCTCTTACAATTCATTCATTCAGTAAATACATGATTAAACTCAAACTTATGAGAGTTTTTGTGTTGACTGTTTAACCTCATGCCTCATGGACCTTAAATTTGCTGGTGTCTTGTAAGACCAATTAATTTACCTCTAAATTCCAATTATTTGAATTAGCATCATTACATTACTGTCAGAATTATTTGTTTTTTTTTTTTTTAATAAATTACTTGATTATAAAAATGTTAATTTTATTGACCAAAATAGTTCAATGTAAACCAAATTATTTATTTTATATACCTATGTATGTAAGTTATGTACTTGTACATAGTGCATTAACCTACACCTATAGTGAAAAAAAAACATTTCAAATCTTACAAAATAACAAGAATTAAATGTCTGTAATAAATTAACAAGATAACTACTTGAATTAACCAAATGAAAAAAAAAACCATTTAAAAAATGCGCTCAAATTATCTTGAACTCTGTGGTCAAACGCACACTCAATAATAATCACACAAAATCACGGATTATTACGTGATTTATTGTAATTTAAATGACTTCGATCACCTCATACACCTTTGGAATGATACAAAAAAAAAACCCAAAACAATTTTATTGCATAATTGGAAATGTAAATAATCTAAATACTTAGCAGCAATTAACCATTTCATGTCCATTGTTTGTTTTTAAGCAATGTTGCCATTACATGAGCAGTAGAGTAGGTTGTAGCCGACGACGATGACGACGAAATCGAAAATTACAATGGGAACTAACCTTTACTTACATATATATATGTAGTGTGGCATTGGGGAAATTATTCAAAAGAAATAGTCAGAAGGAAAAAAGATCGTGCGTGCGATTAATCAACAACCCGAAACACAATAGGAAAATAGACAAAGAAAGTTTTTAGGCAGTCCCAGTAGCCGATAGTGTAATTTAGTTATTGTTGCGTTTGCTCAACAATAAAATAATTAATTTTAAATTAAGTTACATACAAAACAACATTTTGAAATAATTTCAAAATGGTCGTCTGCCATAGATGACAAATTAAAATTACACAAAAAAATGTTTTTTTCTTTCTTTAATTATGAAAAGGTTTAGGTATTAGGTAAAGAGAACTCATTTATTTTGCCTTTGCGAAACTTACATTTTTCTATTTTGTTGATCCTCAATTAATTTTAAGCAAAATGTTGAATAAGTTTTGTGATTAAATTAAAAATAAAATTAAACACATTAATTGTGATGTTTCGACAAACACATTTTAATTAAAACTGTTTATTTGACACAATTATTGGTAAATAAAATTGGTTCAAAGAGTAATGAGCAGAGCCGAACTTTATTTTAAATATCTTACTATGTACATATATCCATCTATAATTTGTATTAAATAAGTAGTTCAGTATGTAGTATACATACAGTTTCACTTAGGAATTTTAAGATCTTGGGTGGATTTATGGACGGAAGGTCCTTCTCGACTAGGCAGTACTCCCTCAGATGATCCAGATGATTCCGTGATGAGATGTATTGGGGTTCCTTCACAGAACCTGCACGTGTCGCTTTCTTTCAGACCTAGCTTCCTTAGGTGTTTCTGCAGTGGCCTGTCAGGAATCCCGTCAGCATTTTAAGTCTGTTTTTGATAATTCTTATACTAGCCTCATACATCTTTCGGGTATAGTTCCCGAGTAGTATTTTGAATTGCATTAGCTTTGGAAGATTACTCCATTGCTTGGCTTTTCTCTCTTTTTCCTCCTTTTTCAGTTTTCCTCGGATTGTACTTGTACCGATTCCACAGAAGGCCTCTGGTCCACAGAATCGGGTAGATTCCCCCTTTCTTTCCAGCTCATCCGCCCTTTCGTTTCCTCCTATGCCAACATGCCCGGGCACCCAGTAGAGAGTGACTTTATTGGTTCTGCCTAGTTCATTGAGTATACATCATAGAATTAACATAAATTAGTAATCTCTTTGGCATATGTCAGAAGAATCTCGTAAAGATGATTTAAATTCGATTGATGGAACTTAACTCATACCAAATCTGTCAAAAGTGGGTTGATTGTTTTCATTGATAAACGCTTTCAACCTCTGAAAATTATAAACGAACAGATGGCATATTGTAATAATGTAATTAATATGGTAATATGTAGATTGTAGAGAACAAAACGCTATTGTCGCTATCGAAGCTTTACTCACATTTACTTTTTAAATACCTCTACACCTACATTTTTATAAAATTTACAAATTATAATTGCAATAGTAGATACATACATATATAACTTGTGTATACAATACACAATGCATGCACAAAAACAAATACCAAATTTGGATATTATTTATATTGATGAACTTAAAATCAAGACCTTTTTCGGTTTGATCGTTCGATGTACCCACCTATCTATACACTTAACTATACCTTCTTGTAATACATATTGTGTATTTTTGCATGTTCACAAATCGTACATTTGTTATTATTTTATTGTTGAGACTTCTTTTAATGACCCATCATTGTAACTATGAGATTTTTATCGAGGACAACTTATACAAAATCGGATTTATCTCGATTCCTACAACATACAATTCAAGATCTATTGTCGCGTTTTACAGGTTGCAAAGAATATAATTCAAGGCAGTGATTGTCACGAATTTTGTTGATTTATATGAATTTTATTACAGAATTTTGGAGTTTAAAGATTTTATGTTTTTTTTTAATACTTAAATACGGGTATATTTTTATCTATACATAGATAGTATCTATTAACCTCCCTGGAAAGATAGTTTTTCAAAATGGAAATTGATCTAAAAAATACTTAACTCTCTTAATTATATCTACATTATATAAGTACGTGGGATTGTTTAATTACATTTTTATTCTTGGCACATAACCGACGTAATAGACTTTCGACAATAACTGAACTAATCATCATATCTGAATTCTCTTGAACTCCATATTAAAAGAAAAAAATTCTGTCAAATAATGGTTTTTTCAAAGACTATTTTTTAACGCATCCTAACCTGCTAATTGATCTAATTGAATGTGGCTGATTATTATAAACATATTGAGTAATATATGGAATGACAATGTCAAATTTAGCGTCACAAAATTGTTTTCATTGCATGTGTACTGTACAGGTACACTGTAAAAATTAAACATTTCTGCTAATAGCAAAGCGTCAGATGAATTATGTCAGCCCTTGTTTCACCGAAATAATTCAATTTATTTTTTGATAAAACTTTATAAAGTTGTTTTTTTAACACATTTATGGTACATATATTTGTTTGATATGCGTTTATAATTGTTGAATGTAATTGAAAAAAAATTCTTTCAAAGTTCACAAAAATGTGTGGCTTACAATGCATTTCATCTACAAAATGCCACTACCTTCTTCTATCGCTGATACAGCACATATCTCACAATCTCTAATTTTGAGTGATTAATATTCATCATCGTAGAATTATTTGGAATCATAGTCGTGTTTGGCTCAGTTTATTGAAATGCTTCCATTGAGAAAATTGAACCCACTTTGATTTTATGATTACAATTTGTATTGCTGTCTGTCCATAGGATTTTTTTTTAATTGACCACACAGAAGCACATTGCTATATATATAAAAATACACGGAGTTAATTAAATTCATTTTTGATGCTTTTAAATATGTATTTATGTATCTATGTAGGTGAATTCGAACACGTCGTCTTCCGAAAGTCTGAAATAATTCATTTTGTATTGGAAAGTAAAAAAAAAAGTAACATTTTGGGGACAAACAAATTTAATGTCAGACTCTTCCTTATTATATGCGCCCACTTTTTCCTATAAAGAAATAAAAAAAAATACAGACAAAAGACATAACACAGCACGAATGCAAACAAATGACCATAACTGAATTTTAAAAATCTTCAGAATTATTTAAATCCTTCAGAAGGTGGCACCAAAGATTATCAGGTGTCATCTTATATAATGACCTGCTGTGAAATGTATATTTTATTTATCATCATGATCACAATTTTTGATTAATTACCCAAGCCCAAAGCCTGATAAATATTTATTCAGCGAATATACATACATATATGTAGGCACTATGTAATTAAGCAGAAAAATTAGCCGCCAGCATTTTCGATAGCAATAAGAGGAAAATTTAATTAAATAAATTATGGTGAGTCCTTTCGTCGGCAACGATTTTTAAACGCCTTCACCATGCAAGTTTCATACATATATGTACATATATATTATGGGAAGAACAAATATATATTTATCTAGAGATAATAAATATTCGAGCAATGTACATATTTATAGAAATTTATAAAGATTAAAAGGTCTGGATATTGTTTTAATAACATACAATTTTATATCAAGAAAAATTTTTCCTTTAAATTTAAGTCAAACAGATTTTTTCGAATGAAATCGTGTCAAAACGAAATTAAATTTATTTTTCTAGACCGTGTAAAACGGTAAGTTCATATCTGAAATCATATCGATAAATACAAACTCTACTGATGGTTCACTAAATTAAACGTTTTTTGATGCAGGAAATACAGCCAGGGTGCTAATTGTGCTCTCTATGCGCCTGAATACTTTCTAATTTATTGCCATCGTTCTTATTTCTATACAATTAATATCAGTCTTATCAAATTACGAGTATTATGTACTTACACTACCGCTCAAAAGTTTAGGACTACCCGGAAAGAATTGCTTTTATTTTATTAATGAAGGGGTACTAATTTAAAGACGAAGAAAATATTAATAAATAAATAGAATTTTTTAAATTTTTACTGCAGAAAATATTTGTTTTTAATATTTTATATTTTTAACGTTATTTTAAATATTTTTTGAATTTTTTATTTAAAAAAGTTCAAATTTAATACTAAACAAAACAATCAACATAAAGAGGTCCACGAAAATGTTTAGTTCTCAAAATAATTTCAAATTATAAAATTCAAACATTTTTAAATTTACTTTGCTGTTGCTTTCTTTGTACTAAAAAAAATAGAAAAATAAATGTACATATATTATTAAATAAAGAATTAATTTTAAAGAGAATTGAGTCTTCAAAAAATATATTTAAATTCTGTAATTCTGCATTTGTGTTATTCACGTTATCTGGATGGCTGCCTTGGAAGTTTTGACAGC
Source organism: Platyura marginata (assembly GCA_026745375.1). Taxonomy (NCBI): domain Eukaryota; kingdom Metazoa; phylum Arthropoda; class Insecta; order Diptera; family Keroplatidae; genus Platyura; species Platyura marginata. Next base: position 15,757 of record JANSTT010017451.1, read on the forward strand.
TTTGACAGCTCCACACTAAACTACATCAATTTTTATAATTAGTAATTACTATTAATTATTAACAATTCCTATCAAGATTGACATTATATCTCAAATTTGAATTAAATGACGAAAAATAATAAAACTTGAAATATCATCTTAAAATTAAAAGTGTTTTTGTTCATCCATTATGCATTTTGCAATTGAAATATGTACTAATTACAAATTCAATGCCAGAGTCATATAGTTGAGGTATCTTTTTTTTTTCTCGCCACCTTTTCAATTGAGGCATATTTATTATAAGCAAGGAAAACTGTAATAAATACTGGAAGTGTTACAAAATACCAAATCACTCATTCATATAGTGACTCTATCAAAGTGTTTATTTTATTTCAATTATGCATAAATTGTTATGTAGCTTTGTAAGAGATGAGTTGTGTTGAGTATGCCAAACCTAGATGCATTCATTAGGAAAAAAAAATACTAAAAATTGTAATTAATCTTAAGTATATTTATTATGACGTGTGCTTATTATTTTTCTTTTTTGTTTCTTATTTATTAACAGAAAACACGAACAAATCAAATTGTTGCAGTATTAGACCATTCAAAAGACTATTCTTCCTTCTCTTTTCAGAAGGATTTCTTTAAGATAACTAAACATAAGTTCTGAAAATATTTGAAATATCAAATCAGATTTGGATCACTTCAGAAGCTTATGTAGTTAGTAACTGATGTATGTGACCTATTTGCACAAACCATCAAGTAGCGCATGGAACCGCGAAATTTAAATGAAGATTTAAGTTACACATTTCCGCTTATTTATTTTCTGTAGATTTTTCGCAATTTTTTTAATTTTTTTTATAGGCATGCGATGTGTATTTAAATTGTTGATGTCATCATGGATTTTGTGTTGCTTATAATTTTTCATTTTCATCATTTTTGGAAAATAACATTTAATTTGTTTATAATGCCTGGTCTACAATCAAAACCAAAACCAGAAAAAATTTATTGTCTCTTTCCACCACCCTAAATTGGCAATAGTTTTTTTTAATTATTTGAAATTTTTTTTCATTTTTCATTTGATTCTCAAAAATACATTTTACTACTAGATCGCCATCTCGTAGAAACTTTCTAGACAAATGTCAACAACGATACACTTCTTAAAACGAAAAAAACAGTATAAACATACTGTTTTTCGAGTCGAATGTTCAAACTTTCTATCTAGGCTGAAAACAAGCAGAGAGCAGGACGGACAAGGGTAGCGGCCACTCTATAAAATCTACTATAGTGGTGCGACAACCTGGAGAGTTATTGTTAGTTATGACCACTAAAG
>JANSTT010017452.1:0-17067 GCA_026745375.1 Platyura marginata
TTAACTAAAATACTTATTCCGACGTGGGGACAAATTTCATTAACTTAACTGCTTAAAATTAAATTTAAATTTAGTTAAATTTAAATTACTTAACGCGTGGAAACAGGCCTTAAGAGTAAATTTATTAATTATTAATTACAAAAAATTAATACAATTACAATTACGCTCTTGAATTCTTGAAATAAAATCAAAGAGTTACTATTTTCTTAAAATAATTAATTTATTAATACTTAATGGTATAATTTTAATTATTTGACTCTAAAAGTTATTAATATATTTAAATATTGAAATTTTTTCTTAATTGAGATTTATCTGAGAAAATAAAATCTTACACGATTCTTATTTACCATCCACTAATAAAATGCCTGTTCTTATTGCTAATGATAATGAATAAATTTATATTATTTAGTATAGTTAATCAATTATTATCGCCTCTCTTCGATGTAGAAACTATGGTAAATTAAGTAAATGACAGAGAGAAATTATTAATGGGTAAAAATGTCCATAACCGATTATAAACTCTATGCAAATTAATTTTGTTAACAAACTTTGATAAGTGTGTTTAATTAATTAATCAAAATGGATTTTTATAATAATAGTAAATACTTACATATATATACATATAGCACGTAAATACCAGTTAGTTATCAATTATCATAATAATTATTTTTCAAATTAAAACTTGTAATTATGAAATTATATTATAAAAAGAATATTAATTATCATTTATAATTGTTCCAGTGAAGTAACCTAGTTTTTTTTTTTTTTGTAACAATTCTTTATGTATTAAAGAATTTTCTTTATTGACGTTGATTTGATCAAAAAATTAATCGAAAGATAAATATCAAATGTATTGCAAAACAATTACAAAACCTTACTTCCACTTAAACTCGGAATGCTTGTGCTAATAAAACAATTTGAAGTTAAACTATTTAAAAATAATTATAATTAATTTCTATTAAATGAGCAGAAAGACTAAAAGCCCACTGTGTTCAGTTGTAATAATAATAATATGTCCTGCATTTAGGCTATTACTATGGCATTGCAGAATTGGACACAAAATTTACAGTTTATTTCGATAAAAGATTATTAGTGTTAATATGTCGAAACGAAACAGCTGAAATTTTGAAAGCTACATACATTTACGGCAATTAAAAACAATTAAATGGTAATTTATATTCGCGAATAATTTATAAAAGGTAATGGATTATGTAATAAGGATGTGAAGGGCCTAAACAGTGCACTAATATCTTATATGCGGTAATGCGGTTGTTTTTACATGAATCGATTGTAATACGGCTCAATTGATTATCGAACATTGAATTTTATTAACTTAAGTAATGCTTTGTGGCTTTCGTTGTTTGGAAAAGTTACACAAACGAAAGGGTATGGGATTTGGAAATATTAAATGTCAGAGTTGATCGTGATTAATAATTTATCTAAAACTCATGGCTCTTTGTAACTAATGCCTCTGGCTCTCGGAACACCACTTAATAATTTAATTTTGAATAATATCAACATTTTAAATTAATTAATTTTATTGATAATTTTACTTCTAAGGATGTTATCTATGTATTTCCTTCCAGCCGGTATTTTGGTTTTCCGTTAATCATGGACGAACTCAATTATGTCTTCAATAAATATTGTTTGTATGTATATGTTGAATATATGTTGTTTAAATGTTATATGTTGAATAAATGTTTTATAAATGTTATGTAAGTGCACTTGAAAATACAATTTAGAGAGCGTCTACTCTGCTCGCCGATTACTCGAGTTCTCTTCGTCAATCATCGTTCGTTTCCTTCTCGCTCGCGTTGTTGGCCGTTCTTTACTTAGCTCTACGAAATTGAGCTAATCTAAGGATGGCGGAGGGATATTATATTAGGAATTGACATAGGAATATAGATTTAATAAATAATCGAATTATGTAGCGACCGAGAGAAACGTTACATCTTCTTCGATATGTTTGGGTCTAGTATTAATGAAATCTTACAAATTATATAGATATATGTTTATTTATTTAACCGTTTCTTGAATGGACGGACAAATTGATGAACCAAAGGACACATTTATGACCTGTAAAAATTTACCACAAATATGATTAAATGATGATGAATGCAATTTTATTTTTGTCTAATGATTGTTTAAGAGGGTTTTATGACCGCATCAGTACCTACTAAAATTTTAATATCCTTTGAAGATATCTATGCTTATAACTTATGTGTAATTATTTATGAATTCGGCAATTCAAATATTGCAAGTACCACACAACATATGCATATTTCGTGTTGCAATAATAATGCATATCAAGATTACAGATATGTTAATATTATGCATATTTTCATTCTGAATTCATCTTAATCATTTGTATATGCACATATTTTGATTACATTGCACTTGATGTCTTGTTGCATAAGATTTTAATTTTTTTTTTCTGTTTATAACATCGTACCGAGTACCTACATTTCACAATTGTCAATGCAATTGTATGTTCAACTTGTTTATGATGGGTGCATACGATCCTGCAACTTGCATTAAATATGTTCAAATATATTCATATACATATTTTATGTGTATGGCGATGTCAACAAATTATAGAGTGATTGATAGCTATATACCTACTTATATGTAAAATCCAGCAGGACCGGTTCGTATTTGGCATTTCAATGGATTTAGGAGTTGGAAATGTTCCTAATTTGAACTCTAAAATAATGAAGATTTTGATCACATAAAATTCATATTTATATAGTGGATACCATTATAAGAAAAATGAAAATTCCATACATTATATCATCTGACTTTGTTCTATTCTGTGCCGAAAATAACTTTGTCCAGTAGGGGAAAGTAAGGGAAGACGAGGTACCAACAATATCTCGCCACCCAAACGAGCTAATCGGTATAACTTATGCTCGTTCAGTAGCTGGCTCGTATCACATTCAGTCACGAGCCAGACGTCAAAAACAGACTGTGTTTTAAGATTAAAACAAATAATTTGATTTTTGTGCTATTTACTATCTGAGTATTTAGTTTTTAATCGTGTGACTAATGTAAAAAAAAAGTCTTGTGAAAATTTCAAAATATATATTGGTAACACATACTTAATCTAGCTGTAAGTTAAGTTGTTTTATTTAATTCTAGGTTTTATTTTTTCTTGGAAAATTTAGATAATTTTACTATTTTTTTTTAGTAGAACTTAAAAATTTAATCTTCTCTTATATAGAAACGAATATTCACAACAAGATCAGTTCTATACAAATTGTAGACCGCCGACCATTATAATTGAAATTGGTGGGGTACCACATGTTGCCCCACTCATGTGGCAAGATGGGGCGAATGTATTATTTTTTTTAAAAAAATTTAACACTTGTTTTCTATGAATTGAAAAAAAACAGGTTTTTTTAACTACAAACCTTAACTACCCCATCGTGCCCCACCTTCCCTTAGAATGATAGCTTATGCGCCTATTATAAGTTAAATACTATACACAAATTTTAAACAAAGTAAGGAGCGATTGCAGTGTAGTGTTTTTGGTAAGTTGTCAGAATGACGAAAAAGCATTGCAAGCAAAGGAAACAAAGTGAATCAATAGCGAAGCTTGCCAAATTTTACATTAATCACAATTGTTAGTTTGTTACAACGTCTTGGCTAAGGGATTTCTCAGCAGTAACTACAACAATTAATTTAATCATGATCGATGAGTTTTTTTTATATATTAAACACTGTTTAATAGATACTCCGCCACTGATGTGATGTAACACATATTTCTGTTGTTCTTCTTCAGCCGCAGGTTTACGCGTTGCATGCTTAAACAAATATTTAATTAATTTTAAATATTGTACAAAATACAATACTAATACAGTAAATCTATTTTAGGAACTCTGAATATTATGGAGCGCTATACGCATGAGTTCAAAAATATCCCGACACCAGCCCTGGATAGGCAGTTGAAATTATTAAAATGTAAGTTTTTTTTTTATTCTTTACTAATTGGATGCCGTATAGTCTCGCTTAACAATTGTACAAAGCGGTTACCTTGATAAGTACTTACTTGTTTACCTGTATGTATTCACTGGTTAAATCGTTAAACAAGGGGGGCACGGGTACCCAATGAAACAGAAAATTACTCTTTGTTTTCATTATAAACATTTTATACATATCCAAATGCATATTACAACAAATATTTATACACATACATACATAAAACGATACATACATATGTATGGATTTGTATATATAAACAGAAAAGTTTAAAGACAAATTTAAGTGCATTCAAATAGAAATCCCTGTGGGGAAATTCTAGTTTTCTACTTTAAATTTAATCCGTTTGATTCACACTGAAAGCGATGACTTGCAAAACGTAACCACATACACTTGAGAAAAACCACGTTATATACTAACCAACGAACATCAAATAAACTTTAAAATGAACACAGAAAATATACGGAAATTGTAGAAAAGAGCCAGAGAGGAAAGAGTCAGTGGTTAAGGTGGTAGATGTTGTGGAAAGCTTTAATACTAAGGTTAGTTGCTCGGAAAATAGAGAAAGTGAAAATTAACTTGCTTATTTGAGTCCTTTTATTTATTTTTTTTTTTTTTAAATATTTTTTTCTTTACATGTATATGTATTTATATGTTTGTGTAGGTAATTATTAGATGTGATTACCTCTCATGTGTCCATATGATATTACCTATTATAGGTACATAAGCTATGTTCATTGTCTTTAAGGTGTGAGCTATTTAGTTTGTGGTAAATGCTAATTGGTCTTTAATAATGCATTTGACAATATTATGTTCATTTAGATATAGGGTCACCAACCCATAGAGTGTAAACATATTTTATGGATGAGATTAGAATGTCTCTATATCTGATTAACACAATGGCTGAATAATTTGTTTAAAAATCCGTTTTTAGTAGTTATGTTTTCTTTCTTAGGTTACGTCCATTAATAAATGTTTTTATTGACTACATCTTATAAATTGTCATGTCCATTCAAATTGAATACTATTATGTCATGAATAATTTAAAAATATTGATAATATCTGTGAGAGTAATATGATTGAAGTTCTACTATTTATCGGTGATTGATTCAAAATAATTTTTTTTTAACTTTACCATATCATGAAGTAATGTATCTAGAGTTGTTCTCTTACTTGAATTGAGAACCTCTTTATACTCTATATTTTGGATAACAACTTTAGCTTGTCTCTGGGCACGAGACTGGTACTGGTCATTATTTTATTCTATTATTATTATTATTATTAAAATATCCTAACCTGTTTTTTTTTTTGACAATGTTTCAGCAATTTTATTTCTTTTTAAAGACGAGAAGAAGTTTTTTTTTAACTTCTTTCATGTACAACGAAAACTCTATATTTGTATATATGTAAATCAACTACCTATGTGTATGTAGTACTTTTATATAATTATTTGTTCTTTGGTCTAATTGTCGAAATTTTAATAACATATTTCATATTCAATAACAACCACCAAATTTTACCTCACCTCTCCATTCCAATAAATTACCCATTATGTACAAAATCCATTCATTTTATATATGTATATATACACAATCGTACCTCTGTACCTGTACCTGTAGTGCCTAGTGTATGTTGATAACCTAATGTACTGATTCCTATTTCTGATATTTATAGACATCCCCTGAAATATTGGCTGCATTTATAGGTACGTATAGAGATTTCCTCAGCTAAAATGTACATGAAATCCCTATTTTCTATTAATTATTGTGGTTTTGGACGGTCCCAATTGTTTGAGTATAAACAGAGAAATAATTGTGCACCTAACTATGATACAAAACGTATAATATTTGCTTTGTTGAGTTATAGCGTACAAAACGAAAATACCAAGCAGAGTTTGCTTACGATCAAATAAATTAATTGGCAATTTTTTTTTTTTTTTTGTTCATCAAATTGAAAAATCTTCTAATATTTCTTTGAAGTACTTTCAACCTACAACATATAATAAAATGTTAAGTTGAGATTTATATATTTTCTTACGAAATTCACATTTGAAGAAATATCGGATGTATTGTTAAACTGAGGTCAATTTTAATTAGCGATTAGTAATTAATATTTTTACTAAACTTTTCCCTTCAATGCTGAAATAATTAGATCAACTCATGGGCAAAAGTTTTCTTCTTCGGTATCGAGCAATCGATAACCTTAGTCCATGTTTTTTTCTGAAAGATTAAAGTTTCTACTTACATATATAGCAGTCAAAATTAGTTGAGATTAAATTTAGTGAAGTTAAAATCACAGACTACGTGTCGATTAAAAATATTCCTTTTGTAGCTTACGTTTAAAACTGTCCAAAACATTTGTCGTAGTCAATAGTTGTAAAATGTAAAAATCAATTGTACTTTGCTTATAGAGAATAATCTCTAATTAATAATAACCGCAATATTACCAGATGACAGTGCCCCACCATAAAAGTTCACCTCTACAAGCCTAATAGCCTAATGATTTTTGCTCTGATTTAATACCAGTTTGGATCCTATGGATCCTACAGTAGCCCACCTTCTGGTATTGTTTTATTTTTTTAATCGAAAACAAAGACACAAACCATATTTCAAGCCGAAGTACAGCATGCTATATAGAATAAATTAAAGGATGCCAACATACTATACAAGTTCTGGACAATCCTCTAGAAAAATCCTTAAATTTCTTCTTCAGCAATTTCCTTTAGGCGTTATTAAAAAATGGAGCACTAGAGTTGACCCCGCTTTCTGTAGTGAGAGCGAAACGTGTATATGTGTATATACATATTCCGTAGTATATCCACTTTCTTTTATAATAAACACAGCGTCATCGGATAATATTAAGTTTAATGAATCCCTATTTGTTCTATACATTCTTATGTCTCTTACTACTACATTTACAAAAAACGTATTTCCTTATAAAAAAAGCTTTTAAAAATGCAGATATGAAAGCTTGATATCTGGTAGCTCAAGTAAAACAGCTATAATATTAAAATACATTTTTATTTAACTCGATTAAATTTTCACAACGCATTTATAATATATGTATATGTATATATATATATAAATAAAAAATATTTCATGCAGCCAGTCCAGTCTAGTGCTGTATAATATTGATCCATGCTGAGTGTGTGTTATAGTCCAGCGTTTTACTTTTCCCTCTTACTGTTATATTAAGCCTTAATTCAAATCACCCTTACTACCCCCCTACAGCCTCTAACCATTTAAATTTTATAGTCACCCCTTAATATAATTCGCATCGACCTCGTCGCCGTTCAAGCCTCCATCGCTGTCGTGTAAGCTGTATACAGAATTTTGTGCATACTGTACTGTTGTTCAATATTCTAAATATAGAGATATAACTGCATATAATACAAGAGAGAGGAAAAGCAGCTGAGTTCACACAAAATCAACGATAACGCATTCTCCTTCCAAATAAAATATACCTAGCCGGTCGTCGTCTCAACGGGGACGAGCCTGCAGAGAGAGAGAGAGAATGAAAATTAGTACAACTCGATATTGAAACTGTGGGTATGGAGTATGGAGTATGGCGTTTGGTGGATGGGACTATATACATATATGGGGCGAATGGCGAATACTCAATCTCTTCTTTCTCCTACTCCCGAACACGCGTTGGTTTGTAAAAAATATTTGTATAATTCAGTTTTATACTTTTTTATTTGTCTTTATATAGGATATATAGGGATGGATATAGGATATATAGGAGTGATGGTAGGAAAACGAATTTATGAAAAACAAATTTTTATTCTGAACTATATTTCTACATGTAATATGCAAAAATTGAGTTCAACGCCGGTAATACTGTTCTATAAAAAACAAAATATATCCCTAACCTGACTATTGTTTAGGAATAATTAAACAAAAAAATAAACAAAAAATAAAAATAATAGTGAAGTAGCCTACGCCTAACGATTTTATAGCCATATTATTGGAGTCAGTTGAATCCTTCATTTAAATCTCATAAGCTTCACAGGGTGGTATCTGAATCTCAATATAAAAGATAAAAAGTTTTCAACAATCTTTCACCGACATTTTCTGTATCATGATACACAATGTTTAATCATTTATACCCTTTGGTTTGGTTTTTCCGGGACGTTAGTTAAGAGTTAAGATACAGATTTAATATAAGAAAAAAAGAAAAATGAATTTTCATTGTTATTTTTGTACCATGTGTAATTTTAAAAAGTGATTTTTATATTAAGAGTTCAAAAACAAAACACAAAAACTTTCGACTTACAATAATAATCCGTTTAAAACACCGGACATTGTTACATAAATACCATATTTAAATGATTGTATGTATGCATGAATACGTTTAAGAACACACCTTATGTTACTCGGGCTCTTAAAGCGCCTATAAAATATTTACCTATGGATGGACGAGTGAGCCTACAACATTTCCATATAAATCTAGATATGTATTCATGTACATACATATATGCACATACATACATACATACATACAAATATATATGTGAATTTGTGTACATTGCCATATGAGAGCTATACAAGGATCCTCTATGGTCTATACATTGCAATCACAATGGTAAAGTTTGAAATCTTCGTTTCACAAACATGGTTCCATGCCATGCATATTATGTGTGCCTCTTGTATAGGATCTAGTTATATGAGCTTTCATATAAATGTATATAATAGGTAGAACATTTGTGGCAGAAATTAATTGAATTGTGAATATTTAATATAACAATTCATTCTGCAATTAAATGTTAATTTAATATATAGATAAAATAATACAAATATATATTATATTAAATATAGAAATACATACATACATATATACATATATATAATAATAAAGTTCCTTTTTTCTTTTTTCCTAGTTATTATCGAAAGTATTTTTGAAATTAAATTTAAAAGAAAAGTAATATTAAGGGGGGAGACCTAGTTAGAATTTACAACAATTCCTAAAACTATCTTACAAATATTTTACGACCAGCTACATGTAAATCGGACCATTATTCGTCGAGATATAAAACTTTGAAGGGTGCTGTGTCTGAGACATACAAAGTAAGCAGGTAGCATGCAAACCGTACTCAAAACTTTGAACGCGTTTTTCTCGAAACCATGTTTTCGAAGTCGGTGATGACTATAACTCGAGAACGGCTTAACCGATCGGCTGCAAATTTATCTCACTTATGCTTTCCATAGTTGCCCTCCGGTTGAACGAAGGATTTTTTTTTTGGACAATAACTTTTTTTTATAGTCGAAAAAATAAGTGAAATTTGGGTAAAAAAAATATTTTTGACTTTCAACGTCCACCATTTTGGGAAAAATGGAAATTTTTCAAAATCCTTCGTTCACACGGAGCATTGTATCATTATCTAAAGATCCCAAAAAAAAAAAAAAAATTCGAGAAAAAGGCCTTTTTTTTGGAGATCCAACTAGGTCTCCCCCCTTAAGTTTAAATCAATTTTCTTTGTTTATGTTGATATAGAACTAACACTTTTACGCCCAAAAAAATTAAAAGCCATATAACAATTTGCTTGCTTCTTTTGCAAAGATTTAGTAACATTAACAATATTACTGTGCAAAAGCTGCTAATAATATTGTCATCATAAATGCTCAAAATCAACTCAATTGGAAAAAGTTAACCCTTTAAGGTCCATATATTTTAACGATTGCGTTAATTTTTGCGCATGGAACATGTACGCTTTTTTTGATCTATGCTAAATTCGTCTACGAAAAGGGACCTTATTTAAAAATTAAAAAAAAAACTGAACTGGCGATTTCTTGGTATTTAAAACGATATAAGAATCTTAAAATCATGTTCTATATCACTAAGGGATTCATTGTCCATTATGCTGTGTCCTGTATCGACATAATAATAATTATGAAATTTAACTTTTGATTTTAATTTTTTTTTAGTAGTATTATTTCCTAGATGCATTTTTCTATCTATAGTATGTGGTATGTGGTATCAATTAAACTAAAGGTAGGACAGTTTTTTTAATATATTTACCTAAATCCAAAAGGAATGGTAACATTCGATGCAAAACTAGTAACTGTATTTTTGAATTAATTAGAATATTTTTTCAGTATATAAATATGTATGTATGTGAATATGTAAAATTTTCTGAACAAAAAATACTACTCGTACGTACATATAAACCACCCAAATCAATACCATTCTGTCTATGCTTGTTATGCAAATTTCATAAACTTTTTATTTTCTTTATTTTTCACTGTTATCTGGTGCACAACATTTGTACATACCTACATATGTACTTATATATAAAAATCTCCTGTACTGTACATACATATATGTACTCTTGCCAATGGTTTATGCTACATCTTCCCATACTACAAATAATATTTTTAATCCTCAAAACAACAAAATAGCAAAGAAATATATTGCTCACCACCCTTCGTCTATTTAACGTTATGAATCATACACACACGGTACTTTTTATATTATACATATAATATTGTTGTGTGAATGTATATGTTTTACAGTAGCGACTTGATATAATGAACCGTATGGAAATATTTAATAATGTTAAAATAATTGATTAGTGCTGTAAGATGCTCGCTCTATTTGATCTGGTATGCTTAAACAGATCTCAAGCTGAGGACCAATCTGGTGCAGGACAGATAGTCAGGTAACCGCTTAAATTCGATTCTACTCTTCACTTGATTGTATGTGTCGAGAAGCATTGCAAGACCTAGAACTTGGTCATAATGGGCTTGGTTAGAAATTTCGGAGAACAAAGAAGGCCAGTTATGCTAGTAGAAAACTTTAGGTCAACTTGTGAAGCTAGAATCATACCAAAATCTCACTACTGGTTGATAGATAATGTGGGAAATCGTAAAATGATGTTGATATACAATAATGCATACATACAGTGAATCAAATAAGTCTGCGTACGATATTTTATTGAAGTTAACACTACAAATGCATGAAAGAAACTAAAAAATAACTATTGAACATGCACATCCTAAAACAATAGTTGCTTTCAATTGAATTTACCGTTTTTTCGAAAAATATTGGATGGCAATTGAGTCGACTTTTTTGTATTTTTTTTTGCTATAAAAAAATTAAAAATATTTTTTTTCTAAGAAATTTTACTAAAATTTTCTTACGTTCAGCAGCCCATCCACGACAAACAAATTGGACGAATATGCTCCCCGCGAGAAGATTAAACAATTTGTCATCCACTCTCATTTTCTTGCCGAGCAAGACCATTCACAATCGAATCTGCATGACAACCAAACACCCACACCTACAAATATTAATTTTTTTTGATTTTCATCTAATCTGCTCGCGCGAACCAGAATCAACACTATTCACGGTTTAATTTGCTCGTGGAGCATGATGCTAGTCGAATTTGCTCGTTCATGGATGGGCCGCTTTAGTTTCTATATAAATAATATCTACTTTTGCGTTCAAATAATCTACTTATTCGACTTATTTGGTTCACAGTATGTATATTTATCCGAGAATGTATACAATCTTATTCAGATTAAATGCGGTATCCCTAAGCATTGATTAAGCTAAGTTTCAAACTTATAGAGTTGACATTAATTGATTATTGACTGGGTATTGTCGACTTATGCATTAAGAATTTGTTCACTTTCTTTGCAGATACCGTACAGTGCCTATTATAATATCATGGTACACTATATGGAAAATGCTACTTTTTAACCCTGATATACAAATCGAAATAGTACACTATTTAGGGGGGTATACTATTCGGCACTCTACAGTACAAAATATATATGAAGAAAATGATTTGACACTTTATATTTGACACTCAGTATTGTCGTTTGACAGTTTGTCAGAGTAGTAAATTCTTCAACTAGCTAAAAATTCAACTAGCATTTGACAGCAGAATTATGGCGGTATTTTTAATTCAGGGAACAGATTTTCTGGGCGAGTGCTTTTTTGAACTCATGTAGTTACGATCTAGGTATTTTAATTAAACGCTGCTATAAAAGTTCGTAAAATCTCTACACTTGTCGGTTGGCACTGATGAGCTCAATCTAAATATAATTTATTTATCAAGTGTAGACATTTTAATTGTACCGAGAGAGAGAGAGCGCCAAATAAAATGGTTAAGAGCGATTTTATGTTAGTTTGAATCAAAGTTAGAAGATTTGTGTATAATGTATTACTAGACCGATATTTTCTTTTTAGTAAATATATAGTTAGATGGTATATCTATCGATTTCAATACTTCATTTTATATAAGTTATTAAAATCATCCCAAAATTATACTAAATAACATGAAAAGCCACTGAATTTGAATTCTAATAATGTATGTATATATTACAGTCTGACATTTGCTTTAGTCCTGTTATATTAATCAGCACATACAGACCAAGCAACAACAAAATAAACTATCGGTAAAACATCCGTTCTAGTCCTGGAACATTATGTAAATTATGTAAAATGATCAACGATGTCAATTTGTGAATTCTAATTGATTGATGAATTTGATAATTATTTATTCCGGTTACTGCCATTATATGTAAATAAATACCCCATATCTTTATTTAAAATGTGCATTGTACATTATCACATATTTATATTAACATTAGGTTCATTTAATTTTAAGAGTTAATAATATGAAAATTGTAGCAAAACATAATTATGTAACTTGTTAATGTGGTGAGAAGTGAGTTTAATACAGTGACTGATGGTAAGTTTAAATAGCAAAAATAAAAAGGCTAATGTTTTATGCATACATTTGTTATGAGAATAAGTTATTTTAAAATAATATGTAGACGTAGAGTAACCTCATAGAAACTATAGGGTAATGAAAGGTATGATTGTCTGAAACTGGAACATGTATTATTATAGTATACTCGTATACTAGATTTATGGATTCCTAAAAAAATGTTCGAATAGAAAAACTAATAGCTCCAAATGAAAAATGGTGGTTTTTCGCTATATAAAAACCTAACCTAATTCAGTTAACAATTAATTGCATTTCGAGTTCTACTTATGTTTATAGAGTTAGATTAGATTAAGTTAGACATTCGGAACTAATTTCTTCCCTAGAATTGTTGTTTTTACTGGTTATGTTTGACTTAATTTTAATCTTGTCTAGACCGACCACATAGTTGATAATTTACATTCTCTTTATTCGAACGTTCTACTTGGTACTTGGTATGAATGGAATATCTTTCGTCTATCTTCAGATATTATTAACTACAATCTGTGATGCGATATGTAACCCTATTTAATTTTATATATTATGCGGTATAGAATATTTTATTTCCAGAAATTTATTTTATTTGTACCATCTTACCATTACCTTAATCATTATCGGTAATATCATAAAATATTATGTATGTACAGTACATAGTACATAAATATATCTATATTTATACCAAATATTATTTTATACTATACCATACTAACCACCTTACTATTTCCCATCATTAAATGACTATTTTGAAGGATACACCAAATAAAGACCTATTAGTAGGGTTTCATACTGGGAATAGGTCTTTGTAGAATGTAAATGAATATTCCCTTTTCTATGCTCAAGCAGTTACGAAAACTTATTATATACATAACTACTTGGTTTTGGTTTGGTATTAATTTATAATAGGTTTTTAAGAAGTAGATACATAGATAATTAAATATTTCAATCTTATACAGTTAACCAATATTATCGATTTACAAAACAATTTCACATTCGTTCATATTTATATATTGATGTATTACATATAACTGCAATAAAAGTCAAAAACCACAAAATGTAAACACAATTTTACCACTTCTACGAACGTGTAAAAAATTAGCTCAAACAGGATAATCACATAATTGCTGTCACCGATGGCTATTTAACTAGCTGAATGTAATGCTATATTGTACTGTTGCACATAATACATACATACATACAAATACATCTACATATGTACATACATAGATACATATGTATATGAAGTATATGCATCTGATAAAAATAGTCGCGATGCATTTGTGCTTCCACCAAAAAAGTGCATTCAATATATGTACCTACCTACATAATGCATACCTACACTACATATGAAATATACGTATTATGTATTTGGGTTTATGTCAACAATTTCACAAAAACAATTGTTTTTTTCAATTGTTTTTGTTTGTTTTTTTCTGGTTTTCTGGTTCTTTAACAATAACAACTAAAATACATTAAGCTAAAAATTTTAAACTTTCGTTTAAGATTAAGTTAAATTTAAAATATGGCCCAGAATATAGAATGACATATGTTGGAATCCCAGCTATACTGTTTTCCACATCCTGCTGAACCTACCAACCCTGCACATGTTCATTAAGTTGACATTGGACATTGGTCATTGGCTCTAAGATTGATTGTGTCAATATAATGGTGTACAGGGTGCTTAATTTAAACGGAACGTTAAGTAGTGGCGCATTATAGCATAAGATGACAGAAAGCAGTAACTTTGAAACGATTTGCAATATGGCTTTCCATACGGACTTTTTAGTGACTGGAAATTTAAAATAAATATTCGCCATATCTACTTATATATGTATTAATATAGATCGGTAAGCAGTCATTGGGGCCACTTCAATGGCCAATATTTAGAATATACTAGCCAATCTGCCATTTCTCTTCTGGATTTAACATCCTTATTTCAGACAGAACCATATTGTACAATGTACATGCTATTGAAAAGCGACATCAGCACATTTGCGCTTCTCAATCGCCACTATGCACATTAAAGCGATTGGACGAATTGTAGATTATTTCTAAAAGTTGTAGAAATGCAAACTCATTCCTAAGATTACCTTCTATCACTAAAGCAAAAGAAAAACTCACGCAACAACTTACTTATGGTACAAGTATCCTCACGGGTCACTTTAAAATAATAGAGCACCTTACGACTGTATATATACTTGTGAAAATTGTGGCGGAATTGATTCATTTTCTTAGGGTGTGCTCATCGCTTATCCCTCATACCATTAATACATAAAATCTTCTGTTCATTCTTCCTATACAGCACACAATTAAAATAGATTGCGACTTGTTTTAATTGTTGAAAGTTTTGATGTTTTCGTTTTATTGGCAAAAATCTGCTTTGTTAATGTCATGTAGTGTCAATACACGACATATTTAAAAAAAAATGTACTCTTTGTGAGGTTTGTAAGTCATATAATAATTCGAATTCGATAAATCGTTAAACCTTCTTGAAATAAAACTTCAAAAAGATAAAAGAATGCGATGAATTTTCTTTCTGTTTGAGTTGCATTACTTCCATACCGGCCACTCCTATGTTGGGTTAATATTATTCGCAATTCGTTTAGTATTAAACTTACTTAATATACTTACCTATAGTAATATTTCTTATTCATCAATAAAATTTCCAATATTATTCCAAAAACCATTTTTTGATTGACTCTGACTAAAAACTTTTTGATAATTAACTTCAGATATCAAACTTACAGCTTACAACATGCTGATTTTCTTAAAATGAGCTTTTAAAGGAACATTAATGCCTCCCAATGTAATTATTTTAAATTTCACGTTCACATGACAATGCAATGTATGGTATTTCAAGTGGGCACTAAAATTCCCATCACGCGATATTACGTGCATATTCAAAAATTGCACAAACTAGCTTTAAATTTATTCTATCATCTTTATAAGGCCATTTAATGGGGAATTACATATTTTTTAAGATACTTAATTATACATGTACCTACATATATTTTTTATGTATTTATATTCAGTGTAAAGCCTAAGGAATGATGTCAGTTTCATTAATTTATTTATATAAGAAGGGCAGATAACAAAAGGCCAAATGTTAATACTTGGTGGGGGGTGGCTATATATGGAACTAGAAGCCGTGCAAATTCCAAAAAAAAACCCTAGTACAAAGGTTTTTCTGTTGCCAAATATTTCTAAATTTTGTCGACAGTGCTGTATTCAGGCAAAGAAAATGTCATAAGTTCAATGTTTTTCTAACAAATATGTATAGAATATGCGACATTCTAATGAGAGCTTAAAGCTTAATTTGACTTATATTTTCATACCAAAATTGTTATTAAAAAAATTTACTCAAACCCACTATGACAACTCACACATTATTGTATCGTATAAGTATATATATACATATGTATTAACTTTACTTAACTTCCTCAAATAGTCTCTAAATCTTGTATTTCTGTCAACGTCTAGCTACAACTGATTAGCTTGTTTATTATTGACATCATTATAAGCAATACACCAAAGTGCACATCAAAATAGCCGTTAGACGCGGTTAGATGATAAAAAATGTATATTGATAATTCTTTCTAAGTATCGGCGCTAACATCGAACGCTTAGGACACATACAGAAAACGCCACTAATATTCAAATAGCTGCCGCTATTTTTAAAATTCAAGAGTTTATTATTAATCGATTTAATGTCAGAGTATCTTTTTCTCACTAGGGGTTACTACTATAATAATAATATGAATGGAGAATTCGGGTTGTTCCAAGGTGGCACTTTTATACCCTTACAAGCGTAACATAGCGTATGGTATTTTAACTTTGGTAAAGAGTTTGTAAAGCCGCTCTCACACTGCAAAATTTACCTACGTTGGCAAATCGTAATTATTGTTTATCACTGTCTATTTTGTTATATTTTAATATGGCTGTTTCTCTTTTTACGATATCTTTTTCATGAAATTTTAATTGTTTTTGGAAAAAAAATGTAGATTTCATTCATAAACGATAAAGTTCCACGCCCTACCGAGCGGCTTCATTTCAAAAGAGACAATGTCATTATTTAGACTTTTTTAACTCAATCCAACCACTCGGCCTCAGATTCAAATCAACATACCAGAGAAAAACACTTCATAAACATCCCCAGTCGGTCTTGAACCCGCGACCTCCAGATCCAAAGGCAACCACTCATTGCTCTGAGCCATTTGGTCGGTTTGCAGTACAAAAAAAAAAATTCATATTTATTTGACAAAAGGTTCTAACATCAATTTTTTTAGATATTTTACACTATCAGGCATCATTATTTTACTAAATTTCACAAAAAAAAATGGTTTTCTTCGCTTTTTAAATGTTCTTTTCAAAGAAATGGT
>JANSTT010017453.1:0-17063 GCA_026745375.1 Platyura marginata
CGTCTGTCCGTCTGTCCGTCTGTCCGTCTGTCCGTCTGTCCGTCTGTACGTCTGTCCGTCTGTCCGTCTGTCCGTCTATCCGTCTGTCCGTCTGACCATTTTTTTGGTTTTCCGGTTCAATAATGTACTTCTAAACAGATGTTTGAGCTCATAGAAATACTTATTCTCTTGAGTTATTCGCATATTTATTTCCTCTTCCAATAGTTATGGCGTATGGCTTTTCTAATACTTGTATATCATGTATTACTTTACATCAAATTAAAAATGGGCAAATTGTTTACTAATTAATTAACTCTATTAACAAATAAAAAACCAATTACATTTATTTAAGCTTTTATTTATCTTGGTGAGAAAGCTCTCAGTAAGTTTTGGTTTTTATATTAACTCTGAAGTTAGAATTTATATCAAAAAAGTTCTCATGTAGAAATACAACTTAATATGTAAATACTAACTTTTAAAAGCAAAGTTGTGATGGCGCTACGAAATTAAACAATTAAAAAAGCTTATCACTTATTATATATGTACATCATTGTTTCTCCGCCTTTTTATATTTATGTGCCCCTTTGCTATATCAATTTTAATTATGTCCCACTTTTAGTCCCTACTAAAAGACCCTACCCAACCTACTTATTACTTAAGTTATTTAGTTATAACGTATGATGTTAATAATTTGTAGTCCTTGGAGCAGTAGTTTTTGGAGCAAATCGGACAGAATATAGGAAAGGCTTTAGTACAGTGTACATCTAATTTTAATCATTTGCTCGAAAAATTGTCGGAATATAGAAGAAATTAATATGACTACAATTCTACAATTATAGAGAGTACAAAAATGTCATTCATAAACTAGAAAGTTCCACGACCTACCGTTATGGCGTTGCAATCAATTTTATGTAATTTGTAGGGTTTTTAATCATTTACTCCAAATTTATTCCAATTAGAGAAAAATGAACGTAACAAAAATTCAAGAGATTAAAAAAATGAAAAATTCAATCATAGATCAAAAATATCCAAGGGGCTGCACCAATTTAATTTTTTTTCTAGTATTTTTAATCATTTGAATTCAATTTACTCAATATACATACATACATATATATTTGTTGTACAGACAAAATAGACACGGATAAAGTCGTAGATAATAAAGCAAGTACTTATACGAGTTAAGATTGGAAATAATTTACCGTTGATTGTCAGGATTCAGGAACAGAATATTTGATTCGAGCATTTAAGATTTGATTACACTACTTGCTTAAATGTGTATAAAGAAATTGATAGCATCAAAATCATTTTCAACAAAGCTTAACCTTATAGCTGACTAAATAATAAGCAAATAATTAAAACATTTAAATTTGTTAAATATTTGTTAATGCATGCTGATAATATTTTCATTCCGACACATTGAAATCCACTAAGGAATAATTTCGATGATTGTTTATATTTTATATACTAATTGGTGATGCATTTAAGATTAACATGGTCAAGATCATTAAACAGAGTGTCATTTTTAACGGAAAAATAGCTGAATTTTATTCTAGGTTAAATAAAATTGAAAATAAATTCTTTTTGTATATACTAATTCTTTGTGTGACAAATTTTATAAATTGCGCTTTAATTATACCAAACAGGTAACCGTAATTTTCGCTATAAAATTTGAATTATTTATTAACAGTGATTTTTATTTCCAAGAAATATTTCTTAAAGGTTGATTAGAGTACAAATTCAGAATTAATGTTTTTTTTATAATAACCTTGAATCAATTTGTATTACACATCACTCTCAATTATTGCTTGTATAATTTTTAATAATTCTCATCATTCATTGAGATGATTTTATTATGACTGTCTTTTAACTTTATGGTAAAATTTAATTAAGAAAGACTTTCTTTTATGTGATTTGTACTTGCCCAAGATAATAGCCGATAGAATCTGTTTCTGTAACTTATCTAGTGCTTGAAAGTGTACGGTTTAAACTTTAAAGTATAGATTTGTTTTCTATCTAAATCAGCGATTATCAATCTTTTTTTTATACAATTTACAACTCATATTATCCTTAAAACCGACACGTTAAAAAAACCTCATTGTATTATATATTATTGTTATGTTATTGACTTCTTTGTTATACTATTTTATTAAAAATCTTATTAAAACAGAAAATAAACATTTATTTCAATAAGAACATCGATGTAAAGGATTATCCGATTTCAATTTACGAAGTTTTTTTAAAAAAAAAACACAAATTTAAGGATATCTTCTTCAAGGATTCTTAACGCTAAAGATATAATTTTACAACCTTGTATTTTTATATAATTTGAAATTTTCCGCATTTTTGGGCCAAAATTTTTTTTTGAAAAAGTTATCCCTTTAAGGTTCATACATTTTGAACACAAAAGGGTTAACCATGTCAAATGAACTGGATCCAATCCTCCACCAGGAGCAAGCGCGATTACGACTAGGAAGATATTTAACTAACCGCAGAATCCGCCCTTAGTTGTATTTAGTTCATCAAAATGACTGATCTTTTTTTTGCACTTAAATACTATATATACAGCGGAGCGAGAAAAAAAAAATTTATAATTTATATGTAGATTGTTTTACAAAATGGTTTAGAATTATATCTTTTTTAAATGTTTGGGGTGAGGAATATTTCAAAAAATGATCGACTCATAATCCAACTTCTAAAATTGGCAAATTACGAGATGATCCCCAAAGACTTGAAATAATATGTAATGCAACAAATGGTAAGATATTAGTAATGGTTTTTTTCTATAATTGCTCTTTATACCCGTATGATACCGTCTTTATACCTGTCTAAATAAACGGTATTATAACTTTGGTACAGATGTTGTAACGCCTCATCATAGAAAACAAATTTTAACACCATTGTTTTCTCGTAAAATTCTAAGTCGAAATATGCATGTCAGACCGTCCGTAATCAATATTTCGGCTAAACGGCTGAAGGTAGAATCTGAAATTTTGACAATTTATTATGTAGTCTTAGAGTAAGTATTGTTGGAGCAAATCGGACAAAAAATAGGAGAGGCTGTGGTACAGTTTGCACCTAATTTGTATTTACTCAAAAGATAGTCGGAATGCAGAAAAATGAATATGACAACAATTATAGAGAATAAAAAAATTAAAATTTCGTTTTACAACCAAATTTCACAACCTACCGTTATGATGCTATTCAATTTACTTAATATATATTTGTTGTATAAAAAAAAGGATAAAGGCAAAATCATCGGTAATAAATAAGTACTCATAAGTACGGGTATATTATAATCGTTGTAGCTAATAGCATTAAAATCGTGTTAAACAAAAAAATTTTAAATTAAGTACATTTTTCTTTGTAACTGCTGAATGTCTCAGAAGTTTAAAAGAATCCAATTGCATAGAATAAATAAAGCAAAAATCTAAAAATGACAACAATGTTTAATGAATAATATAAACTAAAAAACCTTTAATTAGTAAAAAAAAATTGATTGGTTTTTCCAAATTTACATTGATTGAATAAATGAAAAAACTGGTTCTATGAGTAGTGTGTACATACATCTTACATGCTAATTTAAATTACTCATCAATACTAGTCATCTTGACCACATTGAAATGAAAAAACGTTTGATGTGATTCAAAATTTCTTTAAAACTTTATTACCTGGAGTCATGCCAATTTATTTTCTAATTATTTTAAAAATAATATTTTTATATTGAGAGAAATGTTGCGATTTAGTAAATAAAAGAATTTTTTCACTTTATATTACAAATTAAAATTTAATTAATTGCATTCAATTTCATCATAAGCGCCGTCACTGAACGCATACCTCTATATATGATACTATCTATGTACATTGTACACTTGTACAGGTATCCCTTCTATAACACGGTAGATAGGTTTCTAGAAAATACCGTGTTATTCGAAAAGGCAATACAATATGGAGGAATGCGTTCCGAAATTTTTTTAAAACAATATATTTTTTTTTTATTCAACATTTTTTTATAAAAATATAAACATCACGCAGACTTTAAATTAACAAATATAGAGGGAATGGTCTACACTGGCAAAATGCTATGATTAATTAACTTATTTGAAAGTTCAATTCCAATTCAAATTTTTTCTTATAAAAATTTGTATTATATTTAGTGATGACAGACATACTTACCTATCCTGGTGGAAAATTAAGCATTACGAATCATTAAACATATTTTGAATGAATACAAATCTATTTCCTAATCAGAATTAAAAATTTTACTACAACGTTTCATTGAAACATTTTTCTGTGTGTATAATTCTATATTTTGTAAAATTTTGCGATTTCTACGATGTCTACGAAGTAATTCTCGTATGTATATAATTCATATTTTGTTCTGCATATCTATTTTTAATGATTTGCTTTGAGTGTAAGCTCAGTACACTTTCTTATGGAGAAAATCAAATGTGCTCATCACTAACGTACATACATACATATATACAGTATTATAAGAGAATTTCCGCAATTGTCTTATCGTATAAGAGCGAAACCGTGTTGTAAAACGATTTCCGTAATTTTCTTATCGTGTAAAAGTAAAACCGTGTTGTAAGATACCTTGTTATAGGTGGGTTACCTGTAATTGTAAACATTGACTTTTACTTTCACGAGAATGTAAGATACCTTGTTATAGGAGGGTTACCTGTAATTGTGAACATTGACTTTTACTTTCACGAGAAATAAAAATAGCTAAATTCTATGGGTTCAAAATAGACATTATACTTAACGGAATAATAAATAAGTTATTAATTGTTGAAAGAAATATTTAAGAGAATTTGAAAAAATTAATATAATTTTTTATTACATTACTTTTGACATCCTCATTTCATCGTTAAAACAACGGGCCAGCGAACTTGTCTACAAAGCATTTTTTACGTTTTCCTACCAACATAGTGTCGTAGTAAAATCTGAAGAATTTGCAGGATATTTTAATAAAAGTTAATATAATTTTTCTTAAGTTATAATTATGATATTGCAATCCTGCGATTCAAAAAAAAAAATGTGGGTATGTCTATTAATATTTGTTAATCGCAAATGTAATTTCATATAGTTTCTTCATAACTAGAGTAGTTAACTCAATTTAGTTTTTAATTGATAAACACTATTTGAAAAGTTTATTGCTCTTCTTATCTGCAAACAAGTGTTTTATATGTAGTGATATTGAAAACTAATATTTAACATAGTTATAAGTTTATATGTAAGTATTTTTAAAACTTTGAAAATTTATGTTGCTTCTTTATTCTTTGTCTTTATTTTTTGTTTTTCTTAGTTTATTTTTGTTCTTAATTAGAAAGCAATTATGAAGCACGTGTCAACGGTTCCTACATACTATCCTTTAATTTGAAGTACTAGGAATTCCTTAAATAAAAATTAGAAATTTATTAAAAAAAACATTTTTTAAATTTTATTTCACAAGTTAAGTTAGGTATTGTAGTGCCCTGCAGAGCCAAAGATATAACAAGGTATCTAAGTTAAATTGATATATCTAGGGACGCTAAAAGGCTATAGATGTGTAACTTATCTTTTCTTTAAATTCAAGAATGTGTGTAAGTAGTTAAATATTTGCAATCAAAATTTCCAAATTATTCCATATGCCATTGCCAGACTTTACAATATTTTCATGATTTTAAATTCGAAAATAAATTCAAAATTATGTGGAAGATTTAAAAAAGCATTACTTACTTAAAAGAATTGATTTTTTTTCATCATATTTTGGTAGGCATTACATACAATTATCAAAGTAAACTTTGGTAGACACGCATCAATTATAACGTTTTGTGAATACGTTTTGTGAATATATTTTGGCAGTCCACTTAACGTAAATAAATTGGGATGACTCATATTATCGTTGTTGTGATCATATAACTGTGACAATATTGTGTACGGTAACTTATTGACATGTTCAATAAAGACATTTTTCTTAATGACTCGCTTCTCTCTTAGTATATTTATTCTTTATCTTCAATTAAATTCCCGCCACAATAAATAAATGATTTGTGCTTGTAAGCGAATTGAGATTAAAAAAAGTGTTTTCATATCAAACTGAACTGTTGGTCATCGATCTTTTCAATAGAACATAACCAGCTGATAAAAACAAAGAATTGTATATTTTGCCCCGTTGCTATTAGTAGTTGTACTTTGAAATAACAATAAAGAGAGACCCCGGGCGCCACTCCTTCCATAGTGTACGCGACGATTTTCATAAATGCAGCATTTTGCGTTTGATGAGCGAAGAAAATAATAATAAAAAATAAAATAAAAAATACATTCCGAATAAAATGAGCGTATCGTGACAACCAAATAGAAGGAGAATGAACTTTATATGAGCAGATAAATGTTTGTGTGTATATATACAGATAGTTTCATTTCAAACAAAAATATATACGTCAGAGGCATATTATAAAGTATAAACCTTTTCAACTATTTCATTTGGGGAGCACAATTCAGTTTTACAGTTTACTTTGTCCGGACTGCATTCGATTTTGTTATGTCGTGAGAGTCGTCGTGCGTGTCTCAATACCGTGTGCGTAAATTGAGAATCGTAAACAGACGCATGCGTCGTAAATTATTTTTAAATGTCATTACGTGTTCCGGCTGTCATTTTGTATACAAATAAATGGTTTTTGTTTTTTTGTAAATAGTTTTTTTTTGTTATCTATATATAGCCCAAACAAGGAATATAACACATGACTACATACCTATACATTATAATATCGCTATTACTTCCTTTTATAATAAAAAAATTTACGCACCGGAATACTTAAGTGATTCATTAATAAAATTTATAAATTTTATGTTATGGTTACCTATCGAAATGTATGAATTAAGACAATAAGGGTCGTCTATACTAAGTATTTTAATTTTGATCTAGTTAACTATTGCAAATTGAAACACATTTTTTGTTGTTTTGTTTAGTATTTAAATGCAATTGCTATAAGCGCACAGTATCTAAATCGAACATTTTATGATTTGTCTGGATATGCATAAAGTGGTTTTATAAATAACGACTAGTAAAGAAGTGAAAGTGCAATAAAGTTTTATTTAGTTAAAAATTTTATTTAAGTGTTTTATGATTTTCATATAGTAATAATTGAAGAATCATGCCGTTTTCAAGTTCTAGTGCAACAATATTCGTAAAATTAATTTATGTTACATGTGTGATATTACTGAAAATAACACATGAACGAACATATGCACACAGGAAATTGGATCAGTTTAGTGATGAAGTGGTAAGTTCATGAAAAGAACCTTTTTTTTCAAATAGAATGAATTTTAAATTAGTTTTTATAGTTAATTATTTTGAATGCGACAAGAATATCACCTATTCCTATAGTATATATGTAATCAAATTTGTTCATAGGTAAATATGTACATATGTAGGTGAAAAATAATCATTTCAAATCAACAATTGTTCCTACTTATGTAATTTTTAATATCGGCTATACAAAAAGTTGTAAACATAAAATAGCTATTGGGCTTGACTTATTGCTTTAGACTTAGACAAACTCTCAATTATTGATATTCAAAACCAGTAAAAACGTCATTTCCGTCGTGTTCCTCCAAAAGTCAGATAATAATTTTCTCTCTTCAGCAATAAATGTGTCTGCATTAATTATTGCGTGCTGTATATTGTGAATTTTAATTAAATAAGTTGATCACACCAAGTAAATGCAGCTTATATTTTATTAAATGTACTGGACATATTTTCATTTTGTTTATGTGTAGTTGATCACTCGTTTTATGGAACATTGCATTTCGCATAAACACAAAAATGGCAGTTGACGTAGGTTATAAAAGTAATACATTTTTGTGATAATAAAAATTTATATTACCTACACCTTATAAGTGCTAACTATGGTAACAAGCGGAGTAAATATACAAATTAAAACTGTGCGCTAAAGGTTAAGTATTGAGTAAAAGCGAAAGTATTGGACCAGAAGTATAAGTATTTGCTTTAAGTTATGTGAATAATAAATATAACTGACTTAAAAAACTTCAATTATCAAGTACTGTATTATTCTCAAATATATTTTATATCAAATCTGCGTGCCTACTTGTCGATTGAATGATTCAATAACAGATCGAAATTTGTCCTAATACTTTTAGATGCTTTGTCCAAACTTAGGCCCGTTGTATTCAACCTGTCAATCGTTAGATCGCTTACGTTTCGCCACTATAAAGTACAAACTAGGGCTCGATAGTAATATGAAACTCATACTTATTTTAGAATTGAATATTGTAGTCAGTTTAATTAGTTAGAGGGATATTTCGGTAAATTTATCCCCATCTTCCCTATTTGTTCGATTATTAAAATCTTAAGATCTTAATCGAGGAGTACTTAATAAACTGTCTAAAAATTAAAGCTCTTTAGCTTCAAAAGTTGAGCCAAAATCTTGATTACAACGAACATGGATATGTATGTAAATATGTATGTCTGTTCATGATTAAAATTCCAGTTCAACGGCTGAGATATGAAATAGGGAGTTTACGTTGCTATTTCATTAATAGAGAGTAAATAGTCCATTATAGCGCTGCAATCACTTTTATATAAATTTCTTGGGTTTTTAATCATTTGTGTTCAATAGTCAATATCTAATTGTTGTGCATACAAAATAAATAAGGACGAACTTGTAAATAATAAATCAGTACTCATACGGGTATATTATAATCGGCGTAGCCAATCACATATTTCTTCCTTACGTGTTATATATAAAAATGGATTGAAACAATCATATGGTTTATATTATGTATATGGTACAGTGATATCTAACCTTAACCAATGTGATTTTCCGACTTGAGACGTTTGACCTCATAAATTAGGTGTATGTCGTCTTGCTTAGGCATATAAATAGATTGAAATAAGAAATATTTTCAGAATAAAAAGTTCATATATTTTCCAAGCAGAATGACGAAGTCAACCTGAATGAACTAAAGATTTCGAATTTATTTAAAGAACTTTTGCTTATTCAAAATAATTAGGAAATGCAGATACATATTTCGAAATAAGCATATACCTCTACTTATTTTTTTTAGAATGACAAAATAAATAGTCCTTTTAATAATAAATGATCATTTTTTTTTATTTAAATAAATAATTTATATCTGGAACAAATTTTGAATAAACAATAAATTAAAAATGTTCTTATTTATTGACTAGAACTAGACTCGAGTTTTGTTGCTTGTACATATCTTTCTAATTCTACGTTAGCTAAAAAATGATATAAATGTTGCTGAAATTTGTTAATTACATAAATCATATTATTATGTAAATTGTAGATACATTTATTGAGCATATTTATAGCATTTAATACAACATGATAAAGAAAAAGTAAATAGACGTTCCTTTGAACTCAGACCTAATTACACATACTGACATACATATGTGAATAGTAAGTTAGAGTAATTATGATTATTTTGCATGTTATTTAATAGTTGAGGTGCCCCTCCTACATTATATTATCTCTTTACGAAGAAGATATTATACGGTCGCTGTAACTAATAACAGTTGGTATTTTAGCATTAGGAAATGAATTATAAACTTATATGCATGCATGTACATAACTAAGCCATAAGAACATGTTCTTCGAATGTCATAACACTTCTCCAACAAGTCCTATTCCATCTTCTTCGCTCGTATTTATTTTAAATTATCTATAATAATTCGGGTGCCACATGTAGTGGCTTATTTGCAAAATTGCAAATTTTCTGTAGAGCAGTTTTAATATTTCGACCCGTCTTGAAAAAAAGTTTAATGAAATTACAATAAGTGTTTTTTTCTATTGTGTAGATCAATGATTACATGAATAAAACATTGTTATTTAAAAATTCTATTGATTTAAAGTTTTTTCTGGGAAAAAATATTAAAGCCATTAATACAAAAAAAAAATTCAAAATTTAGAATAATCAAATCAATTAAGTGGTTTGGTTTTTAATGCGTAATTTGTTAAAAAAATAATTATAGATCCGGTAAGGGTGAAATAAAAGATTGAACGATGTATTAGTCGATTCTATTAAAAACTCATTTTTGGCTTAAAAGCACTTAAGCTAATATGACTTTTGGCCACAGAGTTTTACGCGCTTTTTTGCAAATTTACGAAACAGTAAAATTTTCGCAGCAGTAACGGATGTGAATTGAATAATTTAAGAAATATTTTTAAAAAAATGATGTCACAGACGCATCCAGTTACTAACTTACATTTTATCGAGTTAATTTTGCAAATTCTATTTGCGTGCAATTCTACACAATTATGTATATGTACGTCTGACTCACAGATTAACAATAGTTTTTGCTAGAAAACCAAAATAAAATTGATATACATATATTCAATATTTTTTATTTGCATAATTAAAGGAGTTGAAAGTTCAAAAAGGGTCGAATTTTTAAGTTTTTATTTAGACAGTGTAAAATCGTTTTACTGTACATTACACAGATGTATGTACATTGTACAGTGGTGTTCATAAAAATAGCAATTTTGCATATTTAGAATCGATAAATGCAATAGTTTTTATTGCCAATATTTTTAATTATTTATTATGAGGAAAGGCAATAGTTGTTCCAGGCTGTTGTTTTTTTTTCAATAAAATAACAGTGAGAAAAAAAAGGTGCAAAACCCCATAATACAACAAAGTAACCAAACAGATCATTTAATTAACTTTTAAATCTAATGTTTAAAAGAGAAGGGAAATTAATTTCAATGCATTTTAGAAATATTTTCATTTATTTTATGCAGATGTTCGTGGGACACTCTGGATTTAATGGGATTGTCAATTGATCAGACTTGCAGCTAAGATTATGGATTTTTCTTTATAGTAAATAATTATCAAGTTTAAAAGTTTAACTTAATCGGAATTCATTAATTAAACAATTATTTGGCATCCACAAAGCCTACGATCAACAAGCTTCTTACTGTATCGATACACCTGTTTTAATTTATAAAATCTAATATAACCATTTATGGAAATCTATAAGCCAAACTTGTTTCAAAATACATTCTTAAAATGCGTCAATTGAAAAAGGAGATCAATTAAAATCCGATAATCGGAAGCATTAAATGCAATTTGTTTAAAACGTATACATAGTGAAATCTATCTCAATTGTTCATTGATGGCAATTCATTGACCCATGAAATTAAATGCATTTTTGAAGGCGAGTAGCAAAAGATAATGTAAATAAATGAACAGAAAACTAACACAACATACAAATACACACCCATACATATGAAATCACTAAAATAGGAATGGGAATTATACCACTCCAACTAAACTTAACGTTTTAATACAATAATACATTATTTTAGAAGAGTGCATGTGCATTGTGCAATGTGCATACATATGCATACATATATAAATATGTTTGTGTATATATATATGAATGTTTTTATTATGTAAATGTATTTATAGCTTAAAAAACACAAACAATAGATCCTTTGTTTAAAAATATAAAGAAGTTAAAGTTGTGTCGTTTTTAGATAGTATACATAAATATATTCAATGGTTTAAAAAAAAACTGATTAGAATAATAAATTAATAATTTCAATTTTGCTTCCACATTTAGGAAAACTCATTTTGTGAATTAAAGTGAAAATTGTGTGTTTTCTCCAAGTTTCATGAAAAACTAGAAAGAACATTTCTCTTGTCCGTGATCGCTCGCTCGTTCGTGAAAACAATAACTAAAGAATACGTTGACTTAAAATTTTCATAGTATGTAGTTCTTTATGTACGCAAGGCGGATGGCATTGAAAATGAGCGAAATCCTCCAACCCCTTCGGCCCCTCTCATATAAATTTTTTGTAAAAATTCTTTATTTCGTAGGATTTGTCAAATTTTTTTACGCCAAATTTTTATTACCCAACTTTTTTTCTTCGATTTTCTTTTACGTGGAATTTTTCTTGCCCAAACTTGTTAAATAATGCCGTTAGGAGATAAGGTTGTGGAAGTATCGTCGCTCTAATTGGCAACCTTTTTAATGGATTTTTAGGCATTGGCTTTTCTGAGTATATATGTTTATTTAAAAGTTTAAATAAATTGGTATGCTCGTTTGATGTTGATTTCTTCTTTAAAATAAAAAAGTTCTTTTTTTATTATTATTAATAATATTAAAATTTTAGTAACTACCTATTTAACAACTCCTTTCTACTTTGTAAATATGTACACCTACACAAAAAAGGTGTGAACCATGCAACCATGTGGACATTACAATTTAAACGTATACTGATTAACTTAGAACAAGTCTGTTAGTTCTATTCAGAGTCGGATTTATTGCATAAATAAAATCTCTTTGTTTGAGCACCAATGTAAGAGGTACAAGAAACAGTAATCAATGACATTGTGTTTGATGAAAACATTTATAAAATTGATTCAACCTTGATAATATCTAATTTTGCTTCTTTAGGGTTCTTTACAGATAAAATGTACAAGATATCCTAACTTCCGTTAGGGCATATTATCGCATTTAAGCTTAACCAATTAGCTTCAGACATCCGTTTGCAACTTGCTTGAATATAATTCACTATAAGCTCCACTCCAATATTTGTATCAACAACAGATTCGAAATTCCCTCCAAAACACTAGCCATTTATATTTATATTGTGAAATAAAAAACGTATTATTTTTCGTTATTTATAATTCATTTCTAAATTATTAGTGCCGTAAGTTGCAAGCATGATTATTTTATGTCTCGTGTAAACAAGAAAGAAATAGTTTGAGTAAAACTTTGAAAGTTGCAGGCATGAAATTGTGCCTCGGGTAAAGGCGCATTGTAAGTTATGCCTTAATTTATTATAATGCAACAACCCCACTGTATCTGTATGGTATGCGGTACGGTAGGAAATGGTCCGTACGTCTTTTATAAAAGTTCGTATACAACTATGTTCTCATAGATCATTGTTTTCATTCATATTATATTTAACTTACTCTAATTTTTCCAAAAGATTTATAAAAAAAATCATATAAATCAAAATTTAAATGGACTATCAACATTTTGACATCATTTACTAATTCAATTGTTCATCAGAGCAATAATGTCATGGACAGTAAAATTCGTTTTTGACATGGCACTGCCTACATATGTATGTATGTATTCTACGATTCTAAGTGTGTAGTTATTTGATAACTTGATTGATTTAATATGGGTGTGGATAACCAAAATTATTCGACACGCAGGTTACAAGAGAAGGATCCATTCTATCGTGTATATAATTCATAATATTGTGAATTAATCATTCATAAGATTGTCAGCATTTTTCTTTAATCAATCAATTAAAATATGTCTCATATTTTAAATTTGAAAGAAAGATATATCGACATAAACTTCAGCATCTACTAATGAAACCATTCTCCGTACAGCGTTCACCGTGCAGTTCACTAATCGGTCAAATCGGTCAAATCGGTACACTTTATATACTATATTTCGCTAACGTACTCCTATAAATACTTACTTACATATTTATAGGTGGATCTGTGCAACCGTGGGAATTTCTATCATTCATCGCGTGTGAGTCACACTTTGATACATTTTACTATAAATATGTATATACTGCATACATATGTACAATGTACATATATCACTGAACATAGCGAAAATATATTCAAATTGAATCCATAAATTCTGTATACTCTCATCATAAATGTCTGAAAAATTAGGCCAAAGCAAAGAAAACGTATTTCTTTTTTCTAAAAATTAGTATACGAAAACCAAATTGAGAAAGTCTGGCTATTAATTATATATGTATAATACATATACTATTTTCCACAGGCGCCCCGTTGTCAGGATCACATAAAAGGGGCACTATCTGACTAAACATGAATTGATCTTTTGGTTGTTTAATATTCTGAATATTAATACAATCTACATTTTTTTTTGCCCAACTTCTCGTCAATTTTACAAGAATACATCCACTTAATATCTCATTTATCAAATTGCTATTATCTGCTTTTTGATTCTGGCCGCCAGTGGGTATTTTCGCTAAATTATTTCATATAAATTACCCAAAGATAAGCTGAAAAAAGTACTGAGAATATTATTTATATGTCAAAAAATTATTAGCAATTATGTCATCAGAATTTTAGTCATTCTCATTTATGAACTGGATAATTTTACTGTCATGGAATAAATTCAATTACATATGACGATTTTTTAAAATTGTAAAGTGTTAATTATTATTTAATTAATGATTTGTGTGAATAAGTAGAAAAGGTGCGTAATTCACTTACATATGAACCAAATAGATTCGTGGTTATTGTGTACGCATACAATTTGTAGAAGGTCAAGTAGACAGTAAGTTTAAAATTTTTATTGGATTGAAAATTTAGAATTGGATTTTTATTGTTATTGTGTTGCTTTTTATTACAACAATCGATTATGTTGGTCATTTTGAGAATGGATTACTGAAATTATTCGGTAACATTTTAATTTTTAAATAATAAACAAATTGTAAATCTCACATGCACTTACCTTCTACAGCGCTGCAGTCAATATATAACGCAAAATAAAATCGAACTACATTTTTATAATCTAATTCTAGTTCTAGTACTTCTATTGTAACAACTTGATCCGTAAATTTACGGGAATGTTGGCTTTGACAACAGTGCGCTGCGCTCTAGAAATGAACGCATAGAGACATATTGAAACATGACTGGACGATATTAGGCACACATTAACATTTGTTTACTTATTAGCCGTTCATAGTTAAAGGGTGCTATGTACGATTGAATCCATACTCCATACAGCATACACCATGTACTTTTCAGTATGCTCATTTCATATGAACGTTCACTTGGTATAAATTTTTTATTCTATGTACCATAAGAATGCAAGATTTTTGTTACACACATACATAGTTCAAATATACCAACTTTTTTGTGGACTCGTAGATGCAGAATGTTTAATGAAAATCGTTTAAACTTTGGGTATTTTCAGAAAAGGTCTTTTAGTTCACATTTCACTACCAACATACGGGTTTTGATTCAATTTAGGACATTTTGGAATCTTTAAAATATCACATCATATGCGATTCAGTACTCGCAATGTAGTCGCAATATATCAATAAATTGTTATTTTAATGAAATCCAGTTTTATATGTACATCACATCAGTGGGCTACGGTCTACGCACTTTCTTGTACTAACATTCCATGGCGTCTGGTCTTTATTATTATTATTATTTGTGATAAAAAACACCCACATTATAAGAATTACTTTTATTTAAATATTCTTTGCGTGACTAAATATATTTGAATATATACTTTGTTATTGTTAGGTATAAATGTTTCGTGATAATTTACGATTGACCAAAATAAAAATATTGTTTGGAATTTTTAAAATATTTCTTTAGTCTCTATGTGCTATGTGCTATAAAGCTCATCCCCAATGAAGGTTTGGTCCTAAAGCAAAAAGCCAAACTTGACTAAAAACGAAAAACCAAAATCTCTATTAGGGACATTACATGTATTTCGAATGATTTCAATTTTAATTAGGAAACAGAGAGGTTTGTGCAAAAGATTTTCTCATTGAGTACAATGCACTTACATATCGATGGTTATTTGACAAAAGGCCCTAACATCAATTTTTTTCAAAAATGATTTTTCTATGAAAAATACTGAAAAATTTGAAAAATGAGGGTGAGGGCCTTTTGTCAAATAACAATCGATATTTTGTAGGTTTTAATTTTAATTAAAACAAGAATGAAGTTAATTACATCAGTGTTGATTTAAACCAAAAACCTTTTTCATTGGGGATGGCAATCTTAAACCAAAGCTTAAAGCCTCTAGAATACATATTTCCCATAAACCTCCAATTAGCATAGTAACAGGATTGGACACAAGAACTCCATATTAATAAAACTTTCTGTTATGTCAAATTAATATTGAAAATGCAAATTATCTCAGTTTGATAAATAACAAATTGTTAATGCACATTATACACTACATGCCCACAAGTCGCATAATAAATGTTGGAGCAGTAGCAGAAACTAAGGAAATGAAGAATTTTTTATTCTGATAGCATGAGCAGAATTTCCGGTCAAAATACAAAATTTCTCAAAACACACTCACCGCCATGTCTTTGGGTTAATAAATGTCGATAACAGTCATGCGGCATTGGTTTAATTTCCAAATTTTAAAACCAGTAAAGAAGGAATAATTGGCTACTCCGATTATAATATACCCGTATGAGTATTTGTTTATTATCTATGACTTTGTCCGCGTCTATTTTATTTGTACAACAAAGAAATATTGAGTAAATTGAATATATTATGATTAATAACCCCTAAAAATAACATAAAATTGATTGTAGCGCCATAAGGGCTGGTCATGGAACTTTTTGATCTATAGATGAAATCTTATTTTTTTTTTCTCTATCATTTTTGGCATATTCATTTTTTCCGTATATCAAATTGCTGCGCCATAACTATGTCGTGGAACTGTTTGGTCTATTAATGAAATCTTCATTTTTGTATTCTCTATAATTGTTGTTATATTCATTTTTTCTACATTCTGATTATCTTTTGAGTAAATGAATGGTTTATATCAAAATTAGGTACACACTGTACCACAACCTCCCTTATTTTTTGTTCGATTTGCTCCAAAAATAATAGTAATCTTACTCTAGGTCTACATAAAAAACTGTTAAAATTTCAGCTTTCTCTCTTCAGCCTTTGGCCGGAATCTTGATCACGGACAGATGGACAGACGGACGGACATGCATAATTCGACTTAGAATTTTACAAGAAAGACAATGGTCTTAAAAAATTTGTTGCTCTCCTGAAAAATTTTGTTTTTGGAGATAGACAGTATTGAATATAAGCTATATAAATAATTCAAAATAAATTTGCCGCCCTCAAATCCTTCATAATAAGATTTGTCGTAATTTTGTGTTATAAAATATTTTTTTTCTTTCTATATCTGAGTAGAGATAAAAATATTTTTGCGCCTTAATAAATTTAGCGCTCTAGGCGGTCGCCTTCTTTTTCTTTTTCTTCTTTGTGGCGAGATCTATCTTGATCTACCAATTAGCACAATTGTGCCGTTTTGTTACCACTGAATATACATT
>JANSTT010017454.1:0-17062 GCA_026745375.1 Platyura marginata
AGAAGCCGCGGGTAATGCGGTTAAAATGTTAATATTACATTAAATCGATATATGATAAAATGCGTTTTAAAAGCTATGAACGCCTAGTTACGTTCAATTAAAACCAAAGAAATAAGTTTAGTCTATATATGTATTATTGCCTTTTAGAGATGAAATGAGCACGAGATCAAAAGGTAGAAATATACATTGTTATTCGTTAACCTTCATGTATCTTTTGAACCCTTTTTCTATCGTTATAATATGCAAAGTTGGAAGCTGCGCAATATTATTGTAGCCAGTGCCCTTTTGTTCATCTGTAGAAATTGTCAAAAAGAAAAATAATCTTTTGTTATGATTAAACCCAAAGGCATTAAGTTAGAATTAGGGTTTCTGGGGTTTCGAATTTTTAATCACTCTGAGTTTTAGATTATATAATAAAATGCATAAATAATGAGTATTGGCGCTTCCTTTCGTTATTGTAATTTTACTGGACGTTTATTTCAATTCGATAATCAAAAATTCACAAGAAAGGTACACTACGTCAATATGTTATACCAATATCCTTTCTTATGGGATATGATCGTTTCAACATACCATATCTCTTGATATATGTATTCACATCACCTTGCCTATGTATATACAGTAGACTCTCGGTTATACATATACTTAGTTATATTTATCCCAAAAATTGTGTATGAAAATTTGAAGTTATATTTACCGAACTAATGTTTTATTCAGTTATATTTACACCAAGCGGATTTTGATATCTTACTCTCAGTTATACATATTTACTAACCAAAAGTTTTCTCTCTATTTACCACAGACACATATGCGTGACAGTATAAAATACATTTAGAAATCCAGGACCGTCTCGCTATATCAATTAAACAATATTGTTTTCCATTATCAAATTAAAATTAATTATAAAAATCACCAAAAATTTTAAGGTTGCTCTGCATCGTGTGTGGTTTTTTCCAAGAAATCTATTCTTATGTCGCAAAGCAAGTACATAATTATATATGTATTTTGGCATTTATCCGCTATTGTTTTCGTGAGTGGCTCTTATTTAGTTGATACAACAGACAAGTAGTTTTGGCCTCTACCATCAGCTTTCTTGAAATAATCCTGTTGCAATACCTGCATTCTCCAGTTTGGTTTCCTGATGTTTCGTCAATAGGCTTTCAATCATCACCAATCTGCCTCTACGCCTGGTTCCATATCTAATTCACATGTCCATGTCCACTGATCGGCTCGCCGGATTCTGCTGAGTTTTACTGGCTGTATAGGTGTACTCTAGATAGGTGTCAGTTCAACAAATACATTCCATGTATGTTTAAAAAATGATAAAATATTATTAAATAGAAATGAATTTCCAAATTCTACCCTGTTTTATTTTACTCACAGTTATATTTCAAACCCCTTACATTTAATTGGTAAATATAACCTAGAGTCTACTGTATTTATGCATATATTCACAATTTCTAGTTTACCCCTGCTTTTAATAAATCATTTTCAGATTTAAAATAGGAATTGTTTTCATGTGGGTATCTATATCTATGTACTTATGTTATAAATCTAAGGAGTGGTTATCGAGATAAGAGATACGAAAAGGGAGGATTTACTTATATATGATGAAAGTACAAAAATATGTGGAAATATATGTATGTACGGTATTTCTAATGGTTTTTTAACTTAATCAAATCCTAGTTCCAACAAACATTCCTTCTTTGTCCTTATCCCAGAAAAGAAAAACATCTACTTGGTTTGTGCTCAAGTGGGGATCAAATTCAGGACTTACCGTTTCAAGTGCAATGCTTGATTGTGAACTTTTAAACATTCTAGATTTTAAAAAGAATATTTTTTACAGCCGTCTTGAAAAGGATGATTTTTCTTATTACCTATCCTTATATATTTTTGATGTAGCATTTATGCCTTATTGTTATATATTTAATATACAAAATCCTTTTTGAGTTGTAGCTTATATCAGCGTAATTCCGTATTTTTTGTTCAAATGATTTGGTGCGTTTTACTGGTTTAAAATTTTGTTTCTTTTTTCTGGATGTTTGCACTTTAATCATCATATTAATCCTTAAAGGTTTTATTATCAAAACGTTGACAATTTTAGCTAAATTTAGGTCCATTTGTATATGGAAAAAAATGAATTTTAATTTTTGGAATTTATTACAGCTTCTAAAGGGGAAGTATTGTTGCGAAACAAAATAAAAATTCGAAGATCTTATATCACCAGTACCAGCGCACCTTTTTCGACTAACTCGGAAAGGCTTAAGGGCCCTAGGGTTGCTGATACCGATGAGAACCACCCCGCACAAAAGTGCAACTGAATAAAAACCTTAAAAAATTTAATTACTCATTCCGCTGGTCCACGCCGATCCCGTTTGAGCCGTATCACCAACTCACCCCTATTTCGGTCTTTTGGCAATCATCGTAGGAACTAAAACATGACAATTTCGCTAGTACTAAATGCTTAAACAAATACTTCTTAATAAATAATTGAATAAATAAATAATTAACTTAAATAAATAAATAACTGATTAAATAAAGAACTAACTATATAAATACAGAAATATTATTTCCCCTTTTCCCTCCCTTTTCAGTTTTTTCCCCTTAAAACTACATTGACTTCATCCTATTCATCCCTATACCATTTTTCTTTGGAGATTGATGGATGTCTAACATGTTAACGTGGAATAGGTATTTATAAAAATAACATATCTGCATACAACCTGACAGTTCTTTTTAGACAACACAATACAAAATTTTACCAACAACAAAAATTCATACTAACAATCATTAACTCACCTACAAGGAGGAGCAATAAAATATGTACGAAGGGAGAACAATTATGCACTTATGCAATCCACTTCCTTCAATTTTCCTTTCACCAATATTCTCAAATTTCCGTCTGCCAGCTTGAACACAAAAAAAACATAAATAAACGACAGTATAATTAAAATTTTCTCACCGTTATAAAAAAATCACTTCATTTCCACTTCCCGTGACACTTCACAAGAAAAAACTTTTTTAACAAAAAAAAAAAAAAACATCCACAATCTAGTTTCTCTAGGTCTGATAGCTTAGAAGTTATGAACTCTTTTTGGACAGAATTATCTCAAACGTCTCTATCTCTGTTGCTGATGGACCTTTTGTTTTGAATGAATCAATGAATCACCTTTAACGCAATAACATCTTTAACCGAAACACCCTGTATATAAGATAAGTCAATCCATAAACTACGTCACAAATCCTATAGTACTTGTATGTTTATTCATTAGGACATATTGAGTACACCTTTTATGGAATGATTTTATTAAACTAAAGAAGGGTTTTGTTTTAATACCAATTGGATGGAAGTTGATGAAACAAAAACAATCAGTTTGAGTTAATACTTTAACTTATGTATATCGATTTATATATACCTCAAGACATTGAAAATAATTTGATTTAAATAGAAGTTTCATATACGTCAATTAACAACTGTAAATGGCGTCATTGTTTACCTATGTAAATTAATTAACATTGAAGTCGTGTCATTATTATACGCGTTTTGTTTACTAAAATTTTGAATACAAAATTATTATTTATATAATTGGTCCTGGAAAATGGAAAATGCGTGTTTTCTTTTCTTTTTTTTGTATGAATTAATAATGACGAAGATATTTTCTCCGAATAAAAAAAAAAAAGGTCAAGTCAAATGAAAATCTGTTTCCATGATGAGTATGCTTCAATTTGTCAGACAGAAAAAATAAAAAAAAAATTTACATATTTTTTTTATAAAATAGAATTAATTACTCGTTAACTGTAATGAAAAAATTAAGCTAATTCAGGAAGAGTAATTGTTTATCTTTTGGAAAAGAGTTTTAAATTTAATATTCGTGTATATCCTTTTGAGAAGCCCTTTTAGCTTTTTACAGAATTAATTATATACTCGTATACATACAAACATATATCGAGCATGTTAAACTTTGTGTGGGATGTATGTATGTATGCAAATGTATGTACATATATTTTAATTGAATTCTAAAAAGAGAATAATATTATACAAATTGCAACAATAATAGAATTAAATATGCATTCAAAGAGTATGACTGTATGGGACATAAGAAATTTATTTATTTATTTATGTAAAATGTGCGTGGGGTTATTAATTTGTTACACGACGTAACTGATTATTCAATTTATATGCACGCATAATATAGGTACCCTTCAGAAGTTGTATACATGTATAATGTACATGCATATGAATAATCTTTTAGTCCTTAATGTATGTAGGAGTAGGTACCTAATAGGGCTCTATGTAAATTAAGATAGAGGCCTAAGAAAACTAAACTAAACTAATATAGTCTTAAAAGAGATCGTTATGACATACTATACGATGGTATTGTACAGGGCAAGCATTTTAGGTGAGGGGTGAGAAAGGAGCGTAATACTCGTAACATAATTTGGACTTTCGAAATTTAATTAATTTGAACAAAAAGCACGCCAGCCGGTAATAAAAAAGAATAACTGTTATAGTGGACTGATAGTAGGACTTTTTTTATATAAGAACATAAACCATCTTAAAGATAAAGCGGAAGGCATCAGAATAGTAACAATAAGAATTAGCAAGCGTAGATTGTAGATTAATTAGGGATGATCGATGCACCTCGACCTTTATTTAGATCTATTGTGCACCCCTTTCTTACTTCTATCTTCATGGAGCCGCTTCATTATCTAGATTACCTCCTCGAGTCCAGTTTCCTTAAGGAATTTTAAGATCTTGAGTGGATTCAGGGACGGAGGTGTATTGGGGTTTCTTCTGTTTCTTAACAGAACCTGCACGTGCCGTTTTCTTCCAGACCCAGCTTCTAATCTACAATCTAGCAAGCGTACGCCCTAACTCTACGGATGATTTTTTATTTGTCGATTTCGATGTGAAGAACCATTAGATGACTCGATTGCTATATATTCTGTGAATGTGAATGTAGGTTGAATCAAAGGTGGGTTTAAGAACTTTCAGTAAAGTTAGTT
Source organism: Platyura marginata (assembly GCA_026745375.1). Taxonomy (NCBI): domain Eukaryota; kingdom Metazoa; phylum Arthropoda; class Insecta; order Diptera; family Keroplatidae; genus Platyura; species Platyura marginata. The sequence continues at coordinate 5,008 of JANSTT010017454.1, forward strand.
ATAAAGTTAGATTAGGTACTTCGGAGATATTTGAAATAAGCCTAACTTATCCTTATTTTTTCACAGCCATTATTCTCTCGTCCTTCAGACGACCTTATAAATTTCACTTCATGTAGTAACTTTAATCACATTATGTAATTCGGTTCCATAACTTCAATAAAATATTATACATATATGTATGTATGTATATGTAGGTGTCTCAATAATCTAGCTATAGTCAGAATGATGATTTCACTATATAAAACCTTTAATGTAATTCTGTCAATTTAATTCGAGCTAAAATATAATGTACCCATAGTTTATGTCTTTATTGCGGTATAATTAAAGATTATATCAATCAGCAACATCAGCTTTGTATTTATAATGATTGATTCTCATTGTATAGCAGCTGTCAATAAAAAGCACATCATTGTGTAGCTTTTCTTGACATTTTAATTAACTTTTAAGTAGACAGGTGCGGTGAAAAATGTGAATAACGAAAAGAAAAAAAAAATTCTTTCAAATTGAAAATGGAAAAATGCGTGAATGGTGACATCATGTTTTATGTACCATAAAACCATATGCCACCTCTGGTAATACTATTTCAATGTATCGTATAATTTCATCATAAAAAATTGTCATTCACAACAAACATAATAAATGAAATACACACATGAGTTATAATACCAATGTCTATTTATACCAATAGAGCAATCAATCATAAAATTTCATTTCGAAACAGAAATATTTGCCATTTGTATTTATTTTGGATCAATTTCCATCGATAAAATGTGTGTATTGTATATATATGGCAACCCCGAATTCGGTATACGACATGTGTCTCAATCAAGGGCAACTATTTAATGAAAATGTTCTCTTCAGATCAATATATAAGTTGTATGAATATGTAATACATCTATCCTAGATACATAAGTAAGATATGTTATGTGCTCGTTTCTTATATCGTATAATATCCTATAAATGATTATATATAATGAGTACCTACTTTTCCTTTTGGAGAAACATATTATTATTATTATTTGTATTCTTTAGGAAATCAATCATCATGAAAATATTGAAACTAATTAAGGAAAATGAGATTTATAGTTACAGCAGGTGTGAGCACTTTTACTCAAACGAAGGAAAAAAATGATTATTTTCGCTAATATATTTGCTTACTAAATCATAACCTCTATAAGTTGTCAAGATATCAGGGGTCCCCATTAGTGAACTCAATGTCTGTATGAATCATAGATAGATCATAGATTTTTTATATTTATATTTTAATCTATATTTTATATAGGTAACTTATACGGTGATTCAAGGAAGATATGCCAAATTTAGAGAGGTGAGATGAATGAAAAATTATTTTACATGAGCGATCAATTGTTACTCATTTTCTTGATAGAGGACTGTTTTACTCTAAAGTGTAATTATTAATGAGGTTCTAGATCCACGCAACTCATGGTAAGGTAGTCAGTCTTAAATGTCTATCTAAGAATAAAAAAAATCCGTCCTAGGATTAAAGGGATTGTTTGCCGCATAAATCGATCATTGTCGAGCAATATTTACAGAATCGTGATCAATGTGTGCGTGAATGAGTAACTCGCACATTGATCACGATTCTGGGTAGAAGCTAGAACGCTGAAATTTTGACAGATATGTGAACCTAATTCGAAATAGAGAAAAAATGAATATGACAAAAATGATAGAGAATACAAAATTAAAAACTTCTTTAATAGATCAAAAAGTTCCACGATCTACCGTTAGGTCCCGCGCATTCAATTTAAAGTAATTTTTAGACATTTTAATCGTTTGTTTACAATTTACTCAATATTTACTTCAAAACAGAAAAAAATGGAATAAAGCAAACTCATAGATAATAAAAAAATTAGCATTTTCCTAATTGACTGAAAAGTTCTAAATACAACCCATATTATCTATCGACCTTTTTGTATCACCTATGTATATTTTATTGGCCACGAGTCCACCCAACATTGTTGCAATAAACAGTCAGCGGACGCCTATGCTCTTATCTATTATACATAAATAAACAAATACTCGCTCGTCTTCTTTTTGAACTCATCTTGATTACGAAAATATCTATGACACAAGGTGTTGGGGAAGGTCTAACAAAAATGAAATGAGATATTATGGTATCTTTCATCCCAATAAAACAATTTAGTCACGATTCTGTCTAATATCCAATTACACATAGTAGAAGTTTTGATTTCATATCATATTTCAAGATTTTTTTTTGGCGAGCTTGTGGCGAAATTTGAAATTATATTTTTCGGTGTTTTCCACGTCTTCACTTTCTTGAATTTAAAATACTTTCTATCTCGAGTAATTTTTGAAATAAGTTAATTCCGAAAAGTTTTATCAACAGAGTGTGTAGATATAATAAATACATATTTCAATGAGAAAGGAGATGAAATATAACTCCACTTGTTCTCTAATATTTTGATTAAGATTAAGCAGCTTTTCGATTTGTATACATTATTAAAAGTTATTGAGTCTGACTGCCATAATTGATGACTTCAATTTAAACTCAAGTTCATTTATTCCAACAAAACCTAATGACTTATGTCATCTGGGATATTATTAAGGTTGACAAATATTACATTTTTGTTTTTCCTATGTACATGCCTACATTACGGTTGTATATAAGGAAGACAGAAAATTAAAATTTGTATTTGAAATTCCATTAACTTTTTATGTGGGTATATTATTAGGATTCCCCTCTACATTACATAAGATTTCAATTTGAACAAAACCGCAAAATAAATAAAATCAAATACCCTACCTAACTCCTAACCAAATAAGTGCTACTTACAAAATTAAACAAAAAACAATCAACTAAATAATGTGACAATAAATCGCTAATATCTTAAAATAAAATAACAACCAAAACAACAACAACGACAACAAAAAAAAAAACAAAAAACAACCCAACAACAATGTGGAAGAAATCTCCTGAGAATAAGCCACCTTTCTGATTGGGGGTTGTGTATTATATACCTACTTATATATGGTACATACACATCTACATACATATTAAAATAGCTAGGATGAAGGTTGATAAAGCTGTTTGTACAAATGATACGTTTGAGGATCTACACAGAGCCATACGATACGAAGCCGTTTTCTCAACGTTGGTGGAAAATAAAATCCTTGCCATAAAACGTGAATGTGAAGAACATCAACGAACAAAAGATGGAAAACGTTCATTGGGTGGTATTGTATCAGGCAAACATATATTTTGTATAAAGCGAAATAGTGTGGCAGAAACTGATTTAGTTCTTAACAAATGTGAGGAAATAAAAATGTGTCATACCGGTGATCAAACAGGAGAACATCATACAGATGAAAAGGGTATTGAAAGTATACAGCAACATGCCATTGTATCGTACAAAGGTAAATCGAAAAGGAAAGAGGTTGGCGACGAACGTAAAAAATATGAGTTCGACTTGATAAATGAAAAATGTCGCCACAAAGAAACACTAAATGAAAGTACTTGTGACAAACAAAAAGTGGTAAATGATGAGAAAAGTCAAATACATGACGTTGAATGTGCTGTTGAAAAATATGATGAAACAGAAAGTATAAATAGCGACAAGAGCCGGAAAATTACATTTCAAGGTGTTTTGGTTGAGGAAAAGGATAAACGAATGCGTATACAACGTAGCCGCTGTAAACCATCTGAAGATTCAAATTCTAGTGCAAATTCGTCAAGTTATATCGAAATTTATGTAAGCGACGATAGCATAAGGAAATCACAACGAGATAGCACCGAAACAATAAGTTACCCCAGTTCCAGTAAACATATATTAAGTGCCCATGATGCAGCTATGCTGTTGGATCACGAACGACGTCGGTTGAGAGTGCTCGAAGCAAAATCGATTAGCGCACAATGTAGTCCAATATTTCCACGATTAGTAAGAAGTACAATTGTTCCATCACAATCGACAAATCCGGATGATAAATATCCATCGTTACCAACGAAAATATTCTCACGTCGTAATACGTCTGATGACAGTGGAGCCAGTGTAACATTTACTGATACAAACACTGATAGCGTAACCGAAAAACCGACCAAACACTCTCATCCAGCATTACCATCGGTAAAATTAATTAAGAACGATTCAAACAAGGTAGATAGCGATAAAGTAGTTAGTCACGATACACATGGATTTATAAATAGCTTTAATCAATTAACGTCAAATAATAATTTGCCTGTGATTACAACGACCAAACTGAGATCTTCAAATTTAGATACAATAAAACTTCATCGGTTGATTGGTTCAAACGTTGACCAGTCATCTTGTTGCTCAAATTATACGAAGCACAAACGATCTAAACGATCAGAATCATCGGATAAGAAGAAAGGTGAAAATATTGATAGCGAGAGTGAGTCAAAGAAAATCATTAAAAAACATCGTAAGTATAGAATTTTTAATTTTATTTTAAGTTTATTAAGTGAAATTTTTCAAGTTAGCTTTAATAAAGGAGAAAGTTAACATTTGAGTATTTAGGCCTAAAAAGAAAAAGTCTGTATAGCTGAAAATAAAGTTATTTATATATGTAGACTAAAAAATTTCGAGGTAAACTTCTAAAAGATACAAAATCTTAGGCTAAAAGTCAGTAATGGCTTTTTCAATTTTTCTTGTCAAAGTATAAATTTGGTATGCACAATTGTGTACTAATGGTATCGTACTTTTTCTGTGGATACCTCTCAGAATATCAAAACATTTTTGAAATTTTGTATACTTAATTGAATATTTTATTAAAGTTGATAGATTATTATATTTGATAGATAAACAGTTTTTTTTAATGAAATTGTCAATTCTATTCTATTCTATATTCATATACAGGGTGATTTTGGAAAAGTGTGCCGTAGAAAAAATGGTGTTAAAATAAATAATATTTGAAAAGTGGAATTCTACTTGTTGCTGCATTTATTGATTCTGAGTTAATGAAAATCGCTATTCAATATACAATAGCGAATCATTATATTTAAATATAAATTATGAATTAATGTTTAGTTTAACCAACAATTATTAAATATTAATAATAAATACAAAAACAAAATCTTGGAAAACTTCTTAACAAGTCCGCTTTCTCTCCGTGGTTTTACGTCAACCACATAAGATTCAATGAGCTTAACACTTCCTATTATAATTATGCAAATAGATATTAATTGGGAAATGATTGTTTTATAAGTATATGATGAGACATAGTATGTAGTTTAATTTAGTTAATTTACAGGAAAAGGCCACAGACGTTCAGATCCAATTTTGGTTTATCCAACGTCGAGTTTGCAGCACTGTATTCTTAGTATGCCTCCAAACCAACCACTGTAAGTACATAAATGTAATGTTTCACAGTAATTTTATACAGAAATTTGTTATGCAGACAACTTCATTATGATGAAGACGTTGTATATAATGTTTCATTAGAAAATGTCCGTAATAGTGATTTGGAAATAATGGTTCCCGGACATCGTAAACACAAGTAAAAAAAAAATATAATAAATTGTAAATGTCTATTTATATTCAAAAAATTTGTAATTGCCAGAAGTCATCATCATCACCATCACCATCATCACCATGGTAAAAGGAAAAACAATCAAAAGAAGAAAATTTTGGTTCATGACATAGATAATCAAAGTGTAAAAGTAAATTTTCCGAAATCATACATAAAATAATAATTTATAAGTAATATTAAAATATTCCGTTTATTTAGGTCATAGACCCCGATGACCTCCCTCAGAGAGCCAGATGGACTATTATTGCCACAGCTTGCCTGCTACTTATTATGTGCTTGTTGCTGGTAGGCGTAACACTTCGAATGGCACCATTAATAGACGATATGGGTAAGTAATTTGTCTATAAATTTACATTCAATTATAAATGAAAACTGGTATGAAAAAAGCTTTGATATACTTTTGAATCGAATATATTCTCTCGTTCTTTGAACAGAGTGTACCGTATTACTTATATTTTATAACAGCTGAATTTAAATTATAATATTTCTCTCACCGGTATCATTTTGTTCAGCATACGCATCTCTCACACAAAGTGAACCCGGTTGGCGCAGGTCATAAACTTGCTCGTAATGTTGAACATTTTATTTTCTCATAAAATTTTTCCATTTCCACAAAAAAAAAACCGCCACATTTTCAAGAGAGACTATACGGGTAAGCCGTAATTAAACAATGTATGGTATAGTTAGAGAAAATGTAGATTGCCAATGGTTAAGTACATCGACCGCGATGGTAGCGGCCGTGCACGTTCGCTGCTATGGGGATGGTTTGTTGCATGTGTTCCTTGATATTGTTCATTGTCCATTCCATTCTGTAATTTTATTTGGAATTTTCTGGTATGGGTTTCGGGGTAATTGAATTTAGGTAATTTAAATATTTGCTGACATGAAAATTTTAAGTGCCTCAAATGTTGGTTTAACAAATTTAGGTAAAGCAGAGAGAGATGAACATGATCTCTAAGTTGTGTTATTTATTTAGATAACTAAAAGGTTGTGGTTAGCTAAAAGGAATGTTACTTCATTTACCTACAAAATAAATAATAAGATAAATATTGTAATTTTTGGGTTTCCATCAGTTAGAAAAATTATTACAAAAATATTGAAATATTATATAATGATTTGTTATATTTTTTTTGGGAAAACGTGGTTTGTTTATAACAATAAACTGAAGTACTTTACTAACTATAAGAAGGTTAAGAAATGGTCAAATATTTGTATATATGGTGAACGGAAAGATAATGTTGAAGCTGAAGCATTCTTCTAGTTTTTAACTTCAGCAAACGCACTACATTAAATTAGCATTAGATAAAACAAATGTATAGGTAGAAACATGTCTAGCGATTCGTTTACTTGGTTAGTACTACCTACTCTACTAAGTTAGAATTAAGGTGAATATACTTTTTTAGTTTTCAATTTAATTTAATTTTTAAAGTTGAAGTCTTTCAGCAACTCATTATTTAAATCTGATTCATAGACCAAACTATAGGGTAATTTTGAAAATTTAATTGTTATCTTAAAAAAATATCCTACTAATTCGTAGGTTTGAAATTTTGTGTGTCAGTGACAAACATTGCTAATTTCATTTTGTCATTCACCAGTCAGAAACAGCAGCAATATCAATTTTGTACGTAAAATGCATGAATTGACAAACCCATTTTCTACTAATAAAGAACATATCGAACCGATGGAAACCCAAAATGACGATAGGGTTAAACGTGCAAATTTGCTCAAACATTCCTGACACGTACTTATAGAATGGGAAATGTAATTTAAAATGTAGCACTGTGAAAATGTGCTCCGATTTTATGGGTCAACAGTCCATGGGTGTCTCATTTCATCACCGTCATTTAAAGGAAATGATTTAGGTTAAGGTACATTATGCTGTATTTATATATACATACATAAGCCTTGCAATTCTATATGATATTAAGGGGTGATTGAATAAGTAGTTTGATATTTTTAATGAGTGAATGTTGAACGTGAGAAACGAAGACAACTTTTGGTTAAACCAAAAACAAAACAAAAAATGATTAATTCTGTCGGCAAAAGTTTTGTCGCATGCTTGACGACATGCTTAATATATTTTTTTGTCTTTTTCAATTAGAGTTGATTAAACAATAAACAATTATATTTTCGCAAACAATAGATCTCCATCTACTCTGGTTATGAGACAATACATTTAAGAATGGTGTAGGTACATGAACATTTATGTGATATATATATTTATACATATATACATACATACAACTAATTATTCAAAGCTCATGTATAGTTCCTATACCTACATATGTATGTATGTAATGTTTGGTATTTGTTATGGAAAACTGTTTGCATTTTCCTAGTGATTAGTTAAATTCTATAGTTTACAATTTCCATTGTTTATAAAAGGTTTTCTACATATATAGCGAAATAAACACCGAATTGAATATGGCTGAAAGCGTTATAAATTCCATACAAAGTTTTTCAATAATAAAAGCTTATTTTCTAAGAGATATTCACACGTATGTATGTATACATTACTATGTGGAGTGAAACAAGAACAAATGTTAGGCATGCCAGTGCTTCTGAGCTATGTTAAGGAAAACTTATTTCATTTTGAATGTAACCCACTTAAATTCTACTATAACAACACTACACCATTTTCCAACATTCGTATGTAGTACATTACATATGTAATGTAATATATACGCTGAAAATGTTATATACTCTCACTTATATGTATAAGATCGTATAAATGTACATACGAAAACGAATTATCATGAATGATAAAAGAAAAACTTTCTAAACAGTGAATTATGGAAAACTGTTTTTGTCGTAATCGAAAATGGTTGCGCACTTTTAAAGCTTTTACGCTGCAGATATAATAAAAAGTTTTTGAGTAGACAAAATGACCAAAATAAAATAAATTTTATTAAATAGATTGTAAGAAATGAGAAGCCATAGTATTGCGAGTAATTTTAATATTATTGCTTGATCGTAATAGATTTTAAAACGCGTTCGTAAAGAATTCTAGAAGATCTCCAACTCATTAATCACAATCTCTTCTTTAATAATATTTTAAAAAAATCTAAGGAACATATGTATGAAACTTGTAAATGTATTAAAAAACACATCAAATACTTAATAAATACAGTGTGCAAATTATTAGACTCAGCACTAAAAAGCAAACGTGAAAAGACGTGATCAGTCGTTTTACTCAGGCTTTGTGTGTAAATTAAATTAATTATAAAGCATAATTTACACATAAAAACTGAGCAAAACTACTAATTGGGTCTTTTTATATTTGCTCGTGCTGGTCATGTTTAAGAACAATTCTACAAAATGACATTATTCTAACCAAATTTTATATTGCATAGTTTGTATAGTTTTGCAGTCTTAGTTGTTGGCAAAAAATCATAAAATCTAACATAACATAAAAATTTGATGTTGATGAGTCTAATGATTTGCACACGTACCTCTACAATCTACATAGTTCCTACAAATTTGACACTTTTTGTTGGGTCGACAGTGTATATTGCATGTCTAGTGAAAAGGTATCCCTTAAACAATTAATTACTTTTAACCCAAACTGTATTCGTCTAACAGATATTTGAATATTTATCTTTTTGTTGAGATATAGATACAATATATAGAACATATAGAAAATATACCTACAGTTATATATATTATGTATTATGTACAGACCGATGAGTGAAAGTTTAAAACTTAATACTATATATGTACATGTAGCAAGCAGACCTATTTCCTTATTTCATATATAAATATATGACATAAACCTATTACTATTACTACTGGGACTAGACTCTTTAAAAATATTCCCTATCTGGTTGAAGATTTTATATATAAATATCTACACATACACTATAATGTATGTATATAGGTATACATTTATATACACACAACACGAACATATACTTATCTAGATTGAAAGACATTTGGGATTGTGATTTCCATAATTATATTTCCTTCTTTGAACATAATATTGTCAGAAGTTATCCTGCCATCTTTTGGAATCGTTTAGTTTGAGATTGATAGCATTCACATTGTAATTTCCAAAATCATTTCAAAAAATAGACAGAAAAAGAAATATTACCTTTTAGATGTACTATAATATAACATAGGTTTCTAACATATGTACATACTTATAATATACATTACATACCTTGCATACATATATCCAATCCATTATGTAAGCAACATAATAGGATCTGGACATACTAATTTACCTATATACATATGTATGTATAAATTGAATAGGCCATTTCCAAATATAAAAGAAGTTATGTACATATAGATGATCTAATATCCAAAATTGGGGGGGGGAATGTTTAAATGTCAAAAATAGATTTGTCATCCATTTTTGTTTCACAATCTACTGATAAATCTTCTTCTTCTTCCTTGCGACTAAGTCTTTTTTATTTTCTTATACATTTTGCTCCTGTGATCCAGACCTCCATGACTCGAACCAACGCTTTTTCGACCTTTCTCTTGTTCAATGCCCATTTGGTATGTCTATTTTGACAATTTTTACGATCTTATTGTTGGCCATTCTTGTCTTCGTTATCTAACTGGACCATCTTAAATTTCACATCTTTCTGTCCCTCAATATTAGTGCTGTTATAGATCTAAGTTCTAAGTGTTCTCAGCTCGAAAATATATAAATAACGGTTAATCATTGCCGATTCTTCGATACAATAGTTGGAACATTACGCCAAAAGAGCCAACCAAAGAGAGATGACATACTTAAAAATTTGTCCTTATAAAAAAAGTGGTACTTTTTACAAAAGAACTAAATTTTAAATATTTTTTTTTTAATTTCTATAATTTGGTATTTAATTTTGTGCTTATAGAATTCTCATATATAATAATTTTTCACACAACTAGTATTTAAAGAATAAAGAATAAACTAAATAAGAAGCGTAAATTTAATTACAATTTTCAAAAGCTTTGGGAAAATCACTGTAATGAAATTGGCAGCCTATTTGTGATTTCGCTACAAGATTCATTATACAAGAAATAAAATATGTACCTACCTGGTAAAAGCAAAGCATATTATAAAGACGTACCACATTGTGGAAGAAAATACCTCTTTCAACGAGTCTGTTGATACACTTCCAGCGAGAATCCATAATTTCTAATATTCCAGCATAGCGTCATTGAAGTAACATACACACATTAAAATTTCATTTCCTGAAGGAATTAAATATACCTAGGTATCTCCTATATACATATGTACTCCAGTATACGTAATATTATACTGTTCGGTATACATATTGTATGTATGTATGTTTATAACGCCCAGACATAACCCAATTCCAGAACAAAGAATTTGTTTGATTTTTTTGCTGCATTTCTATTAGGATGTAGGATCCTGTTTTCACCCTCAAAGCAAATGAAACCACCACCCTTCATTCAAATTGGAAATTTTGTTCATATACGAAACAGTATATAATAAAATATGTTCTCACTCCATGGACGGATGTGTGGTATTTATAACGTGATTTTCGAAGCATTATATAAAGCCGTACAGTATGTCTAAGGCCTTAAAATATAGTATAACTAAGGTTTTACGTATAAGACATGTGACTATACATATATGCAGACATTATATTGCTTTTACATGCAAGAATTTATTAGCCTCGAGATAAAAATTCCACATAAATACAGGAATATAAAGTTTATCTAGAAAAAAAATTCCACTGCGTTGACCTTTATGGAAAATATTCACTTTTACTCTGCATACATATTATTATACTCGTATATATGTACATATGTATATATGTATAAATGCTAAACGCTGCTAAAAATCCCCCCACCTAACCAAGCGATTAATCTCAAAACCGTCTTGAAAAAAAATTTATTAAACTTTCAAAATCAGATGTGTATCAATTTTACCATAAATCAATATTTTATGTATAAACTTAGAAGTCATCTTCAAATTATAAATTTTCTTTTTAAATGTTCCCTTTTCACAATCAGATTCAGCTATATCATGACAGCTCACTTGGAATCGGGAACACTATCATTTTCTTAATTAGTTTTTAGTCCTGATTCTTATATTTTTAGTAATTTTCTTGGAAATATTGAAATCAATACAGTATTTATACATATTATATGTACATTTGAATATGAAGTAAAATATCTTAGTTCGAGTTTGTCTTAATAACAACTAAGACCGGGTATAGTAGGACCTTCCTAATAAACATTTAGATCAGACCAGATATTACGCATGGATTTGTTAATTTTAACTGATTGAATCAAATTAATACCAATTTTCTTAGTTTTCTCGTTTTGCTATGGCAATGCTCTTGTACTATAGTACTCTGATACTGATCTGGTTTTTTGCTAGTTAATTAGTACCAAGTAGGTGCAGGGGCGACTCTCCCATATTGGCGGCAGCCTAGAGCGCAAAAATATTTTTATTCCTACTTCGGATATAGAAAAAAAATTATTTATTTAACACAAAATTACCACAAATTTTATTATGAAGAATTTGAGGACATCATAAAAGTTTTTGTAAAATATTGTGCTA
>JANSTT010017455.1:0-17060 GCA_026745375.1 Platyura marginata
AAAAACTTATATTTACATAGGAATTAAAGCGGAGTCCAACGGACTCCGTTTTGCGTTTATGTTACAAAAAATTTCAAAAATTGTTGTTTTTTTTTAATTATTTTTTCCTATATCTTATAAAACTCAAAAAAACTTAAAAATACGAAAAAACCTCATGTTGAAAAAGCTTTTCGTTTAAAAGTTATTAGTCTTTTCTTCCTCAGCGGAGTCTAACGGACTTTGTTTTGCGCTTTAGGGTTAATACGGTCGCTGACGTGAATAGTTGTTAGATAAGGAATGATCAAATTCATATTTCTTATATAACGTCTTTTGGTATTTGTTTATATTTTTGTGATTAAAATAAAAATATGTGGTTAAAATTAAAATTTGTGAAATGGCGATCGTACACATGATAGGAAATACTATTTACCCTCAAAGGGCAAAACTTAAGGGATACAATAAATCTGAGAGGAATTCAACTTCATTTACAAGTAATGGCTGCTCTTAAATTTTATTGCAAGTGGAAGTTACTAGAGAAGAGTTGCAACGAACTCTATGGCAAATTTGAGTCAAACCATGATCTCAAAATTTATAAGAATTACAAACAATTAAACAATTACTTCGTTTTTTTTTCGCCACCTAAAAGATGGCGATATAAATTCTCAATAACTTAAAAACATCGGATAGCAAAAAGCGGTTGGTTTTTGCGCTTGCTAAACTGTTTTCCAGTCAAACAATAAAAGAAAAAGCTCTTGTATGTGGTTTGTTTGTAAATAATCGTAATAGCGCTATTTCGATAAATATTTCTCGTTAAAACATCCACAAAAACACAGCACTGATTGCCGATATCATTCCTATTTTCAGATTATTGATCATTTTAAAATATCCAATTCACTATAGTTGAATCAATTTTAATTTTGAATCTAGATATTTGTTGTAAAATAGATAAGTAGCTTATCGAAACACTAAATTAAAAAAAACCAATCAATTAGGAACACTTTATTTTCTTAATATTTTGTTGAAAATTATATAATTTGTTGCCATAAAATTTAAAGAGTTTTTCTTGCTTTTTCCGAATTGTACCATCGGCATGGAAGCAAAATCAATTCTAATATCCAATTTGTTAAAACATGTTCAACTTTAATACTATATTTACATAATGTTTGTATGATATGTTCGTTTTTGTTCTGACTAAATCAATAAAGTATTTCTTAATACTCTGGTTCCCTAAATTATAATTTCAAACATCCCCTACATATTCCGAATATATTTAAAAAAAAAAAAAATGAATGAAAATTATCCACTTTTAGAATGTGAAAGTATGTTTCGTTTAGTAATACTATTTTCCTCAGTTACCAATTTAATATTGCCCGTTCAGAATGTTCCTTTTCAAATCGCTTTGGTGCGAATAAAGAAAACAATTTCCTGGGTAAAGTAACAGTCTGACTTTGACATTGACGAATTTTGTATCATTTGTCATTAACCCCCAAAGGATAGAATGAGATAGTTAGCGTACGTGTTACAGACGCCATTACGATCTACACTCAAATGAGAGGATGCAGGAATTTCTTTTATGAAAATTTATTTACATTAAATGGAATTATTTTTAATTTTATCATAGTCATTTGGGACCAAGGACGTTTAATCCGTTTTTGTGAGACCAAATTAATCAAAAAACAGGTGTTAGTGTCTCTCTATCGATAGAATATTTTCTTTTGTTATATAAATTTGAATTTATATTTGTGTGTGGAATGTTAGACGTTACCTCCAGATATGTGTGGTCAAAAACATGGAGGATTAAAAGAAATGGTTTTAAGGTATGTAGATAGATAACATATGTATATGTGTATGTGTAAGTATTTAATAAATCATCAGAGATACAGAATTTTTAGGCATAAATCATAACTCGTGGCTCATATGTAGACTGTTAACTCTACATTACGGTTCATTTCGGCCATTTCGATTTAAAACTAAAAGCCATCGATTGCAGTTAAATTAATTTTTAAAATTTAAGTTCAAATTCAACTTTTATGGTTTAAAATTGCCAAGTAAATCTTTTAAATTGATTACGGTGTGATCGTAATCACAATCATTTGGACAATATGACATTACATGTCCAGCAATCAATAAATATTAAAAAGGTGCAATTTAGAATTTAAACAAGGTTTCCAGAACAGTGTTCGTGTGAATGACTCCAAAAACGATATAAAATTGATTGCAGCGCCATAATGGATGATTGTAGAAGTTTTTGGTTTATGAATAAAATCTTTATTTTTTAATTCTCTATAATTTTTTTTACATTTTTTTTTTACTTTCCGAATATATTTCGAGTAAATGTTCGGTTAATATTAAAATAAGCTACTTACACCAACCCAACAATAAATATTTGACTCTAGGAATACTTAATAAACTGTCCAAATTTCAGCTCTCTGGTCTGGTTAACTAACATAATAACAAATACATGTCATAATTGGATGTTAAATTAAATTCTTAGAGACTCTTTCTTAAAAACTTTTTTAAGGCTCCTTCTACGATATGATAAAATTTAAATGAGTGGTAGTTGAAGAAGGGAGTTGATGTCCAATATGGATCACCTTAAAATTAAAATTTGATTCTACTTCTTCTTAGTAAACTACACGAAAACTAAACTAAACAATTTATTTTAATATTTTTTTTTAAAGACACAGATTCGCGCCATTTGAGGTTATGTTTATGGATAGCTGTAACATTTTTAATATGATTCGATAAATAGTATATAAATAGTACATAAATAGTGAACAAATACTAAAATACATTTCTCAGTCAGTTAACTGACTTTTATATAAGAAGAAAGAAATGACTATACCAAAATAGTGTGGGTGGGGTTAAAAAATGGATTTAAAATACAACCAATACGAAATGTCAAGTACGAAGCTGTTCATTCCTTCGATATCATTCGAATATTAACCCAATGACGTCTAAAACCAAACGGCTGAACTAAATTTGGTTATTTTCACAGGTCACAGCATAGATGCAAAAAGCATAAAAACAACAAAATTAAACTAACTTTATAAATTAGGCTATTTTTCATTGCACTTAATTGTTGGATAAGTCATTTAAGTAAATACTGTACAGAATGCGAATTAGTGCGATATTTCAAAAATCGTGAACATTATAACAAGTTAAGTACCCGTCCTCAAATGGGGACGTTCGGCGTTTATGGGTTAATATGTTTTGTTCAAATTTTCTAGCCGAACCTGGAGTGGTATGACTGAATACAAATCCGACTCGAAAATTTTTATAACTGTCGGAATTTAAAGATCGCATATGATTGAACGTTTTTTTCGATCATTGCTGTCGGAAAAATTTCCGATTACTTTTTGTTGATCAAAAAATTGAAACTTTTTTGTAAAAGTTGTTAGTTTTTTTTGTTGACGATGATTTTTTTTTAATTAAACATTTAAATTGATTTTCTTAATTAATCAAATGAAACAAAACAAGGATCTCGTAAAAAAAATTTATCTACTGCAAATGTGCGCCAGAAATGCAATGATTTGTGAAGATCTTGGTCGGAATATATTAAATGTGCAAGGTCCTCCCGTCAAAGATGTGTAAGGATGGCAAAAAGTATGGATAGTTTTACGATATCAAAATAACCTTAAAAACGAAAGACCTAATTGAATTGTAAACAAAAATGGTTTTGACATTTCATTTCACATATATTTTGACTGATTTAACTATACTAAATGGCTGCGTACATTGTAAGGATCGGAAATATTATGATACTGCTCAATCATACGACGGAAAAAAGTTGTCGTGACATTTTCGATTCGATTACAAATTTCCGATCAAATTCAGTCATACCACTCCTGTTTGTACGTAACTGTATGATTATGATTCTTTAAAAAATTTAATTATGCGTTGTCAGTATATAATACATAATACAACAACAACAAATAAATAGACATACAAATGCATTTTTTTTTCTTAATTACTCGTATATAATGTTTTAAAAGACATATTAGTAATTATAAATAAATTTATATCAACTAATTTTCAATTGAATTTATATTAAACCGCACTACCAATTGTTAACAATACCATAATTTAATTTTAAAACCCTATTAATTGATGCCTTTAACATCACTTACACAATTTATACTGAAGCACCCACGTATTAACCACTTCATCTAAACATGATGAAAGATTTTTATCTTGAAGGAAATACATTTTCTTAAACTGACTTTATGGCATACAATAACAACTTGTTGGCAAGTCTTAAAATCAATTTCGAACAAAGTTTTTAATGACAAATTGTTGTTCAGATAAGAGCGTAAATTATTTATTGTTCATAATTTGGAATGTGTAAGCATAAATATGAAATTATTCGATTGTATTTTTGGGTATAAATAGAATAATTTTACCTCACAAGATTTCTGTCTATTAATTATTATTGTCCATTTAATAACGTGGGCATAAACCATAAAAAACACGATGTAATAATAAATATATTGTTATGAGGCAAAGACACAAAATGAGTTATTAATAAAGAAACATTTAATATAGCTATACAATACTTATAACATTACCTACTTAAGATAAGTACCTAAGTAAGGAAGTAATAAAGTAATACTTAATATTTGTGAAGATACTGCGTATTAGGTTACTATACCGTTACTATAGTTTATATTCCTGATACTTCTATTTTCTATATTATGAGTTACAGTTACAGTTTTCATCCATTAAAAAGGTCTAAATGGTCTAAATCCCATTTAAAAAGTCACAAATTGAGCAGTGCCAGTAACAGTGGGTGTAACAGTAGCTTTTCATAATTGGCTGATGAAGATATTAACAAGTCTAAGGGCTGGTTTAAAAGGATTGGCCATGCTTATAAGGTATTATTTCGAATAATCATGTTTTTTAAATTAACTTTTGATTTTTGGCTTAGTTTGACTTATTCTGATTTTTTTAATCTTTTTCTTCCTCTTGCTTCTTTGTTTTTGTATTTTATTATTATTTTATCTTTATTTTGCATGCTTAGTATAATTATGAATTCAAAAGTATATTATTGTTGTGATACTAATATTAACCCTCTAACTCCCTTAATTTTAATAACTAGAAGCCGCTTTTTTCGATTAATTTTCACTTTCAACTGTTGTATAGCTGGAAAACAAAACGTTCTGTTGCGCATGATCACACCAAAACACAGAGTTATCTTTCGACTTCAGACTAGAATGAGACAAATTTTAAAAACCTCTGTAAATTATAGCCCGTCTAGAGGCGGTCTGGGAAGTTAGAGGGACATATCTACAAATCTAGTTTGAATGCTTACATTTACTCTGTTTGTACTAGAAACGAGAACTCATTCTATTTTTAAGGATGGGACATTCATGATTGAAAATTGATACCTATCAATTTTAATTAGAAACACGAATTTATACAATTTTTCTATGTGTACTTATTTTGTGTTTGTAAAGTTGACCATTGTTCTTAAGAGGGTAACCATTTAATGGTTCTTAAGATAAGTTATAATTCAATTGAGAATATCTCTCGTGATAGGTGTAGGAACATCTCTACTCATGATTTAAATTCATTTGATTGCAAGTTCATTTTGTGTAGTTCCTAAAAAGTCTTCAGTTTAAGCCATTTTTCTCTTTGTTATATATTAATGGCGCATGAATGTCAAAATTCGTTTAACATTTAACTACTTGCGGTGGTGTAAAAAGTACACCAACAATACAAAATCTATTGTAACTTATTTTTACACGTTTCCCCACACTAGGGGCTCTATGTATCCTTTCTTTAATATCTTACCTATCAGTTTTAATTCAAGTTTTCATCATTATTACGTGTAACAAATGTAAAAACAGTAATAGCAACACTAGTGAATAGAAATATTTCACTCATCTGAGCAATAGAATATAAATTTTGTTGATGTATATCAGAGTAATTATTATTTTCGGTATTAAAATTATTATTATTACTCCTGTAATAATTGTTTTATTGAGATTTAGTTATCTTATAATAATTAATATATGTGGTGTAAACTATACACCACGCGAGTAGTAACGTAAAAAAAAGTGTGCGAGCAGTTAAAGGTTAAATAAGAATACAAAAAATAATATACTTTTTTATACGTATGCATATGTAATGTCAACAAATAAAGGGACAATAGCAATGTAAAAATAACTCAAAAGCAAACAATCAAAATTATTACAAGCCTTATATATATTAATTATGTAAGAGGGTGCCAAATAAAAGTGAGAAAATGTTCAATTAATCATTTTCCAGTTACTCTTCTATAGTATATACTTATGTATATATCCCCCTTGAACACGTTACTTTACTTAAATCCTTTCCCTGGATTAACAATAGCAATCCTTTTGGAAAATTCTTTGAGGGTTAAGTTCTAACTAATTAATTAATTTAATTTTTGAAATTATTATTCATCTACGTAATGGCTTCTTGTTCCTGATTATATTTCTTGACAATAAAAATCGTGAAATTATAATTTATAATTTCGAGGCCTAATTATGTGTGGCTAACAATTTCTAAATTTTTATATATCAGTAGCACTTATCTATGTATAAGTATATATTAATAGGCATATGTATTTCTACTAGTTATATAGTACATAGTAAATTTAATACCCAAAAAAAAAAAAGTATCTTATGTAGTTCGAAGTGAGGTACACCAAGAAGTGTGTGTTTGTGTGTATGTGTGTGTGTATAGTTTCTTTCTATACGATACCTACATAGATGAATGTACTTTTTGTAATACGAGTGAGTAAGGGCCAGAAATTATTTCGTTGGTAATCTATCACTGTAAATATTTAACACCGGAGATTTTTCATTTTTTTTCTTGTTGTTGTTGTTGTTGTTGGTATCCAAACATTCATATGTATGTATATATAGGTATGTATACTTATACTTAGGTGTACATATACGAGTATATATGTACCTCTATCTATATATATGTACATACATCTTATGTGCGACTATATGAGAAACTAAAGTATAAAAAATTGAATGGATAGAACCAATGTATGTATATAAAAAAAAAAAAAAAAATTAGTTATAAATGAGTATACCAGGAAATGGTTTTATTATTAAGTATATGGTATAAATATAGATGGAATATTAAGTTTTGGATGATGATGAAGATGAAAACCTCGCACAAGAAATACAAACTTTAGTTTTGCGTGTCATAAAACATAAATCTCTTAATATTTTTGTCGATCATTCTGCTGGCATTCAAATGTTGATACTTATTTTCTCGTTAGGCAGGCAAAAGAATATTCTTTCTTTTTTTCTTTTTTTTTTCTTTTTTGTACGTAACTATTACAATTTAATTCAACCATATCACATACCTACATATATGTACCTATGTGTACATAAATAAGTTAAACGTACAATGTAGGTAAATAAACCTAATATTAATTCATCAGAGGTATGCATAATTCATAAGAATATTGAATCTACAAAAAAAAAAATAAAATAAAATTAATTTCCTTTAGTATAGATAAATTATGCAGACTGTTTCAATAATAGAATCAGCTTATTAATTGAGTTGTAGCCAAACCCGTTTATAGGTTTGTTTGGTTTATCAATTGATCAGGACATAGGTAGAGATAGACCTAATATTTAGTATACTTATATGCATGTATGTAAAAAAGACAAATTCTTAGTCATACTCTATCTATAGTGAAGGCCGCCTTTGATCATTTTAATATAAAATATTTTTTTTAGAATTTATAATGTTCTTGTTCTCTATATACTTACATATAGACATATTACTTCGTATGCACCTACATATATTATATAGGGGAAAACGGGGAACAGCTTGAAAAACCACTTAGTATCTATTTAACTGATCGGCCTAGTTTCCCAATAAACAAGAACCAACCGGTTTTAAAACAATAAAATATTTTCGTCTATAAGATAATACGGAATTTGCCTCACAGAATCACCCTTTTGGATAATTTTGTTTTTTACACATGTTTAAAATTTTCCAATTTTCTTCAAAACTGTTAGAAATTTTCAATAATGGTTAAGATATTCTAACAATTATAATAACAGAAGACCCGTCTAGGATGCTCAATGATAAACTTTCGCTTATGGGTACGGTATTAACCCGTCTTTCCTCTACTCATGCATGTAAAAGACAAAATATAAAAAAAAAATTAATTAAATTAGAATACTTAATATATAATCTACCCTACCTTAACGATAGAATTAAATATACAAATGAACAAATAATTAATTATAATTTGAACTCATTAATAAATTTGTGTATACTGATAATTCAGAATATACAATAAAAAAAACAAAAAAATTATCCTTATTAACACCATAGTCTTTTCGTATTAGTAACGAAGGAGTCAAATTCTGGTCGCAAATCACGTAATGTGACGTTTGCGGCTACGTATCTGCACATGAAAATTGTATAAATGGGTTGAGCCATTTGTTTCAATGAAATTGTTTGACGAAGTGGTAGCAGACAGTTGCGGTTCGTTATTACACTGTCTTAAATAATGTTATCGGTTCTTCGTTTTTCACGCCTACATATCATGAGCTCTCTCGCTATGTTAAAATCTCAGAAGATTTCTAGGTTGTGGGATAAAATTTAGGCTGACCTTGAACTTTCGATCATAATATTGTGAGGCACTATTGTAAAACTTATTTTTTTAATCTGCAAACTCACTAAAGCAAAATAGAAGAACACTCGCGTAATTACAATGTTTCCACAATAACAACGACTGATCTTAACTTTCCGTTACAAACAAAATAATAAATAAAAAATTTGATTTGCGACCAGAATTTGACTCTGGAGAGTTTAGTCCTACTTAAACAAATAATTTTAACTAAAATTAAAAAGCATAGAAAAATCGGAAAAATATTCTATTTTCATTCAATTGTAAAGAAAATGGATCGAAACCCTTTTGTCTTTTTTCGTATTTCGGAAAAATTGTGATTGGCACATTTTCAAAATGTCCAATTTGTGTTCAACATCTCGAGTAATTTAAATTATTGGAAACTTGTCCAAATAGAATATTCTTGTGTGTATGGATTTATATTCTTTTTGGATAAAACACATAATGAAAAAACCGCAGGATAACAAAATCCTTAATCCTTAAGGACAAAATCCTTAATGACAATCAATATAATGAAAAAATATTTCACTAGAAGGGAAATTGTAAATATGTATAACTTAAAGTATACACCTATTCAACTTAAAGTATTCACAAGATGAAAATTTTTCTTTTCGAAGTCTATAGCAATTTATCCTTATCTATTTTTTCTTGCTTACTTATATTCATATATATTTCGACTTAAGATTTCACGACAAAGACGATGAGTTAATTTTTTTTTCTATCGAGAATATTCCTGTTTTTTTCTTATGCAAAATCGAGGCAATTGATGTCTGGTCAAATAATATTTATTCAAACAATGGTGCTAAATCTGTACAATACAGTTTTTAAACAATTATTGCTGACATGTAATTGCATATACATACCGACATTATATGCATAGAGGCTCGTCTAACATTTTATTGATTTAAAAAAAGAAATAATTGCCTACATATTTAGAATTATGTATGTAATAAAGTTCTTTGTCGATAAACAACAAAAATAAATAATTTGTAATTAGTAATTCATTATTGACCGTATAATGTTTGTAAACATACATAATAGCCACAAGGAAATATACATATACAACACAAAAAATGGGTATTATAAACATTAATCAAACTATTAAAATATCGTTAAGGTCGCCAGCCATAGCTCAGTTATAGTTCAAAATGAACACGGTTGATTGTAATGTGTTCTTGTGTTATTTATGTGATTCTCTGCCAACCAATGTGGCCAAGTCGTATGTCGCATCCAGCCAGATTCGGCCTTTCTACATTAAATACATACATAGATATGTACGTATGCATGTATGTTTAGTATATATATATATATATATATATATATATATATATATGTATATATACATACACTACATTATATGGGATTGGTTTACTACATAAAAAAAAATCAAATCTTTTAAAATAAATTTTCTTTAGATATTTTAAGTTTTTCCCGTGCATGTATTTGTACATACATTGGATGTTATTATTACAAAATATTTTTTATAGTGTGTGTTATATTTCATTTTATACTATATCAATGTCGATGCTATGCCATTGTAGTTCTTTTAGTTCAAACAATTGAAGGCCGCTTTTCTACGGCATTAATGATTGTTTATCTTAAATTTGTGTGTACTTTCTTGATTAAGGAATTGCGTGCGGAAGATTGCCAGTTTCTTTGAATTGCACTTAATTTTTCAATTTGTTATGAAAAGGTTTTATTTATTTTTGTTTTTCTATTGGGTTAACTTACGTACCACTATGTTTAAAATGTAATTTGTGAATTTGTTTTATTTTCGTCTTTCATTCTTTTATTATGTATTTTTGGTGTAAAAATTATTGAATTAATAACGATATTGTATACATACATACATAGTTATCTGCTGAAGAAACGAATTATCCATGTAAGTATTGAAATAAAGGTGGTATGATAAAATAGACAGAGAATTTTGAGATTATGTTAGCACTCACTTTAGGAAACTGTTTTAAGTCATTCTGTTTTTTCGCTTTATGCTTTAACATTTTTTTAAGTATTAGTTACATTTAGGCTTGTTACAATTTTTTATTATTAATATTTAAGATTGATGATAAAAAATCTACAGTTTGTTCATATTTTTTGAAATTATGTAGGTATGCGTTAAATCAATGCTTACATACATAAGCCGTATATAGTCACCACATATGCAATCAATTTTTGAATTTTTGATGAATTTTTTATTTGAAGAATTTACACAAGGAAGACTCGGGTTTGTAGTGCAATTCTATATGAATCGAATGTAATCAGTGGATTCAGATTCCAGACCCAATTGCGTATTGTTTGTGTGCAAATTGTTTGCACATAATTGAGTAATTTTTCACTAGCATATTATGTAACTTACATTAGTATTTCAATAAAATGGCTCAAACGATGGAGTCGCTGCCTTTGGAGTGGGAGATCCCGAATTCAAGACCGATTGGGGATGATGACACATGAACTGTTTTTCTCTGGTATGTTGATTGAGTGATTGATTGATCATTAGAGGTCGGGTGGTTGGATTGTACTTAAAAAGAGTCTAAATTATGGTATTATCTCAACAACAAAAATGGTGGTGAAATAACGAGCATTTGTAAGATTTCCGTAAAAAGAACTTCTCAAGTGCTACATATTTCCACAAAAAATGACGAGTCAAATCGAGATAAATGTATAAGAAAGAGGGATGTCTAATGGGCCCATCTATCGAGGTTTAAGGATTTTCGGGCACTCTAGGCGCCCGCCCTCTCTCACACTTAACATGTCTATAACAATGATAAACAATAAATTTTTGAATCATTGTTATTCTATCGCAAATAGTGTTTGAAGAAAAATAGTGGAAACCCTAGACCGTTGGTACACCGACACGGATTTGATTATTTGCTAATTATAAATATATTGAAACATTAATTATGAATAATATTAGCGAATCTATATAAGTGACATATAAAGCACCTCCGACCACCTTCATAATCTCATTGGAATAATCACAATCATTGTTAATAAATATTGTCTGTCTATGGTATGGCGTCTCCGGAGTTCATTATAAATATGTGATTGATTTTAAGATTTTTCTTAATTTAAATA
The DNA here is from genome assembly GCA_026745375.1 of Platyura marginata. Lineage (NCBI taxonomy): Eukaryota > Metazoa > Arthropoda > Insecta > Diptera > Keroplatidae > Platyura > Platyura marginata. The sequence continues at coordinate 11,687 of JANSTT010017455.1, forward strand.
AGAACAAGCTAGGTTAGGTTAGGTTAGGAGGGGCTGTATGGCTATTGATCCTTCACCACTGAGACCTAAAATATCTATTGTAGATTCCCGTACTAATATTTAAATGTCCTCTATTAGTGAGGTGTTATTAATGAACTGTAGTACCCGAGAGGGGCTGTTCTAAGAGCAAGTTAACATTGGCGCAAACAGCTTAGATGTTTTAAAGTGAAGTATCAGGTGTGATAGTAATAGGTGTGATAGTAATAATAATAATAAATTTACCTTAAAGACACCACTTAAGTAGCAACATAAAAGAGATCTATGAATTTTACTGTAAAGTTATTTAACTATTGGCACATATACCGATGGTTCATGTTTTTATGTAGAACCTGTCGAAACTATTATTGTGATAATTTCATTTTTAAGAATAAATTTTTTTTTAAATAATTAAGGGGAATTTTTGCCTTAGTTGGTAGGGTGTTCTGTGAGCGATTAGAACATCCCTTATGCACGCCAAAGCAAGCTAATTGTACACCCAATTCTGTTTTCACACGATCTTTTTTTAAATGGTTTTGATTTAATCCAAAAAGTTTTCTTTTATTCTCTCTGGAATAAAATGGAATAAAATGTAGAAGAATTAAAAGGACCTGTTTCATTCCGCAAGGAAACATAGTTCCTCCACATATCGTCTGAAACTGACTCGGTTTTGTGCTGTATTTTTTATTTCTGCCCACCTCTTTTGAATCAGACTTGCTTCTTCTTCTGGCGTCTTTCTCCATGTTGTTTTCGGACATTCCGTCTTTATTTTTCCTTGAAGATTCCAGTCTACTGTCGTTATTGCTCTATCGGGTCTTCTGAGCGTGTGTTTAATTCATTTCCATTGACGTCTTCGGAATTGTTTGATAATTATCTCTTGTTCTGGTTATGACCACAGATCTTCATTTGGTATCCCACACACAATTCTGTTTTTATTTTATTACAGAAGAACAGATTTAACACATGCGTTGAATATGGTTAGCTTTGTTTTTCTTGTGAACATTGATGATTTCCACACAGTCCATAGTCTGTCGAATGCACTTCTTGCTTTGTTAAGTCGGCTTTCTATGTCTTCAATGGTGCTGCCTGTTGTTGTAATTTTGACTCCTCTAGGTATTCGAATGTTTGTACATCTTCCAATTGTCACTGAAAATTGCGTCCTATTTCTTGTGTTGGACCGTAGAGTTTTTGTTTTGCACGTGTTGATGCGTAGGCCAGCTTCGCCTGCGTATTCAGTTAATTTATTAATTTTATATTGCATGTCATTGACTATGTGTGTTATTAGTGTTATGTCATCCGCATATTCTAAAAACCCTATTTTACTTGTTTGTGTCCAGTGGATGAGTCTTATTTTATCATCAACTCTGTTTATGATTTCAAGAAGTATGATGATGAATAACAGGGAAGAGACTGGGCAACCTTGTTTTACACCATTCCTTGATTGGATGGGTTGACTCAATATGCCTTCATGTAGTATTACAGATTTCGCATCTTGGTATATCACTTATTATTCTGATAATTAATTCTGGAAATCCTTTGCTGCTTCATAGTGCCATCCATATCTCTGTTCTTTTCATTGTATCAAATGCGCGTTCACAGTCAATGAATTATATGTGCAGTAGTGGTGACAACCTTTGCACAAATCCATACACAAATCGCATTTGACTTTATATAAAAATTTCTTACTAAAGTTTTTTGTATGAATCCTTTTATTTGTGGTATTTTTTACAGGTTTTAAGGATATAGAACCAATCCTCTATTTTTCTATGTACGCTGTGTTATTTTGTACTGTTTTTTCTTGGACATATCTACCGTGTAAAAACAGAATTGGGTGTATTATATTTTGCGACATATGTATAAAAGAAATCAAAATTGCATAAGAAAATCAGAGAGTGTAAACAATAATTGTTATAAACTAGAATTTGACAAAAGCTTCTAAAAGCTTAATTAAATCTCATGGCGTCTCCACTGCTTTTCAAAATTCTTTTCTGTCTGTACATATATGAATTTATGTTAAAATAAAACAAAACCTAATTTGAAACACTAATTTGATGTTGTCTCATTTAAATTACAGTAGAAAAAAACGGATTTATTTTTGTTTTATTAATTTCAAGCTCGGAAAATTAGTATCATTAGCTTTACTTCAATGGGTTTTCCTCCCAAACCACTATGTAAATGTATTTATAAATCTATAGGTATATAGAATAAATATATATAATACAGAAAGAGAGACTTTTCGTTGAATTCATTAATTTTAATCATATTCATTATTACCATCAATTACAATTCATAGAAAAGTCACAGCAGCGAAACGATTAAATAAAATATGAAAATTCACCACCATTATTTTGTTTAATGAGTTAGTGATGTTTGCAAGCATACGGATAACAATTTTCAGCTATTTTTAATTAAAAAATTTAAAAAAAAACTCAGAAAATTAAATTTGTAAATCGCCGTCTAAATTGAATAAAATTAACCGTTACAAATATTGAACGGATAAAGCAAATTATATTGCAAACAATTAGTTGTTGGAGTTTGAACATTTTGTAAAAATCGAGGGTTTACTGTGAAACTATACAATTTGATCCAAATATTTATATTATATAGCGAATTGCAGTAGCCGATGGTTTAAGATTTTTATTTTTTGATAAAAGCATCTTAAAAATAAAAAAAATTAAACTAGAATATGGACGGAAGTGTTAGGATAGAAAAAATAACTTTTGGTAGTGGGTATGATTGTTTATTCCTCCCCCTTTGTTTTTTTAAATAATAAAACTATTAGTAATTTTGTATGGAGGGTTTCTTACAAAGGTTGACTAGAACTGCAATACTAGCGACCCTAACTTTAAATCCTAAATTCCAAGTCGCTAGCTCGTCGGCGTGTTCAAAATTTCACAAAAAAAACGCGATTGGTGCATTAAAATTACGTTGAAATTGCACAATAAATTCTTGTTTAAAAAACACACATGGGAAATATGAAAATTCGACGCGAAAAAAAGTATATTTCATACTATTTTTTATATCAAGTGTTTGCTATTAATACTGCATTATCGTTGGGGTTTTTGTAAGTTTTGTATTATTTATGTGCTTGATGCTTAACATTCATTCATTCAATCATCGCTAGATGGTACCCTATGTACTACATTATTGTTGTTGCAGGACTGGAATGATTAATGGTTTTGTATTTAAAGTTAGTGGACTGGTTTTTGGGAAATATTAATGAATGTATAATAGGGATAATTGAATATTATGAATGTGTAAATGCAAATAGTTATTTACACATAATCAATTATTGTTTTTTATTTGTTTTGTATAAAAGGTGCTAAACTATAAATTGTCTTTTATGTACATAGTTATAGGAACGAATTATGATAGGCATTTTAAAACTGTTTATTATATGGGGATCATTATTTTTTTGGGTATATTAATATCTCACCATTAATTTTAACATTATTAAAATAAATTAGGTGAATTTAAGACGTTAATTGGTTTCGTACTAAACAAAATGATAATCGAAATCAGGGTCGGTACAGTCGTTAGAGAAATGATGCACATTACTTGGGATTAATATTAGAATTAGGATATTAGATGTTGTTAATATTCAATGTGTAAAAAGTGCAAATAATGGATTTTTTTGGGTGTAGATTGGCAGAACTAAAAGTGGAATGAATTGGTGTCCAGTGAGAATGAATAAAGGAATGATTTCATTATCATTTCACCATTTTTTGGGGACATTTTAAAAAGTGATACAATTTTAAACTTTCTCATTTTTCAAATGAATTTTTTTAATCCTTTTTATTAACTTTTCAACATAAAAAGGATATCAAAAAATATCTAAAAAATTAAAAACTTATTTTTCTTAGAATTGGAAATAATTAATTTTTAAAAATCAAATTTTATTCAACAAAACATAAATAACATTTTCCTGAAGAAATGAAGTGAAATTTTTTTTGATTAATAGTTATAGTTACTTTCGACCAAATTCAATCCACACACTTTTATTCACTTGATGAAGGAAAAGAAAGAACTTTCCTAGAATCTCACGTGGAAAAGACGGGCACTTCTTTAAGAAGTGAGCATGTACAATGTTACTAACTTAGAAATTTGATAATAAATATCTACAGATACAAAATTAGAATAAATTAAATACCATAACATCTAAATTTTAGGTGTAAGTTAATTTTATGCCTTTCTACCAACCCATATTTAGATTGGTCAAACTCTTCCGTTAGATTTCCATAAGGATACATTCTAAGTTTAACATAATATTCGTAGTGTTGCGAGTAAAATTTTATCCTCTGCACGTACAGGACAATTATAGGTAATCAATTTCTGTATGACTCCATCTTTTTAATGAACTATTGAATTATTCCAGATGAAGAGTATTACAACTAGATAAATCAGAGCACAATGAGATGAGCCTCCATCTAATTTGAATTTGATTATTATTTATTTATAATAATAGGTAGAACTGTCTTGCCTTAAATCTTTTTGGAGAAAATATTTACTTATCCTGATCTAAAATACAAAAAAGAATATAAGTAAATATATGTATATATTATCGAATTTTAATTGGGTTCTGGTACAATTATTCACAATTTTCTTTCTCGTATTATTTCACGAGTTAATTCTTCTTTTGTAAGTGTTTATTAAATAATTATTTTATATGTAACGAAGAATTTACAATCGTTACAATTTTAAATACTATCTTTGATTCACACACCAAAATTTTAGTACGCGTACTTGTATTTGTATTTAACCCTTTTGGGGGCGAATACTGAATACTTAAACCTAGCAATCTTGGATATTTTTTTAATATCATTGGGTGGTGTGTTAAACATTTATACCAGCGCATACGAAAGGGTTAAGTCTGATGTAAAATCTGAAATGAAAGAATGAGTTCTCAATTGTACAAAGCAAATGCATCCAATCTTTAATTGTGACAGTTAGTTTGGGAACGGTTACGTATCCGTTACTTAATATATTTCAGCACGTTTATCTTTCACCCAAATGGAAAAAAGAAAAAAATTAGTTGTTAGAAACGTACAGAAACGTACAAACAATTGAAAAAATGGTAGTTAACCCTTATTTCACTCTCCATACAAAATTACTATAAAATTTACTTGTTCTCACATTTCTTATAAGAATTTGTATGTTTGTTGAATATGTTTCGTTTGCAGTGTTAGTGTTGGTTATGTTTGTTGTGTTTGCTGAATTTGTTGTACACCTGATTCTCTTTTTACACGATGGATACGTTCCAAGAAAATTCGTGTAAAAAAAACTCGTGTAAAAAAAGATATTGACTTCATGGAAAAATAGTAGATTGGTTCCAGATCTAAAAAATCAACTAAAAAGTGGA